>CM021103.1:330302397-330429665 GCA_007115665.2 Sequoiadendron giganteum | reverse complement strand
ACCTTAGAGCAGCCCTTAGGGATATAGGTATTGGAGCCTGTAAAAGCTGAGTATCATCATCTTTGTTCTCTTGATCATTCCTCTGATTTTGTTCATGGTCGTCATGATTATCAGTGGCATACTGCCCCCCTTGAGAGATAATGGGTCTTCGGTGTCATCTCCTTACATTTTTGTTTTGTCCCTGTTTCTCAAGATTCCTATAGTTAAATCCTCTAACTCTTATCAATTAGTCTGATCTTCATGGAGATAAACCAGTTGAAGAAGGACCGGCCATATTGGAAATGCTGCTATAGAAGTACTTAGAGATGGAGAATATCCACAAAAGATTGAAATATTGCAGAGAAGGTGAGACAGTCTAGATCAGGGGGTCTACTGAAAGACAACCCAATCTAGTATTGTCCAATATCACACACATATATGCATAATGGAAGCAATTTTGAAAGTGCTACAATAAATTTTATTGGCCACCTCGAGCAGAATACAACTTGCTTACAAAATAACATTGAGCTATAGGGAACTGCAACAATTCTTGTAGCCTATTTCTCCCCTCACAATGAGGCTTCTCACAGCCTTCCTTTCATTACGTTCCCCTATTCATGTTTAGGGTCTTCATAATCTTTTAACTTTGCTAACATAGTCTCACTCTCTGTCTTTTTCCATTGAGTTTGCTCTTCTGAAACCCCTTTTTCTCTCTGTCTAAAACCAGAGATTGTCTCCTTCTAGACTGGGGATCTTTTCTCAGAAAATCATCAAATAAATAGTTGCTGCATGGCCAAGAAAATTGTTGCAGATCCTATTGCTAACAACAAAGAAAAACCATCACAAGAACAACCACAACTTCGAGTGTAACTGCCACCTCAAGGAAGAACAAATAGCTAGGGGAATGGCAACAACAAATGCAATTTATTTTATTTACCTTGGTATGCTTTCATTTTAATGCAAATACAATGTAATTGTGAATGAATCCATAAATATCCCTAACCTGAGTCAGACTAGAGTTAGTTTTCATTATCACTCTGGTAGTATTTTTGTGTGTATCCTTTTGCAGGTATGTTCTCCTAGTTTCCTTTCTTGAAGTTCAAACTAGGGGAATTTTATTATCGCTTCTATCTCATCATTAGAAATAGAGGATGACATTGAACTACAATTTATGCCATTGATCAACAGATCATCATAGCAACAAATTAATGAATTATTTTGTCAATGTCCAAATTTTGTTAGTGTCAATATATTGAATCTGTGAGTAGAGAAGGAATGCAGCTAGGTGGATCCTGGTGAAATCTTATGAATCTATTGAAAACTGCAGCATATCTCTTTTCCAAGCTTGGATTTTAAACACTAAAAAAATTTGCATACGTATCTTGTTTATACAAGATTTGTCAATAATATCATGTCATTCTGGTTATCATAAGCGCATGAAATTTACAAGAATCTACTTAAAAATTGATTATGTGCTGTTAGCAAGCAATTGAAGTATAAAATTTTCTAGTTAGAACGCTTGACTGTAGGCCATTCAAATTTACACAAGAATAAACTAATCCCTTGGGATAAATAAGGAATATGAATTATTGAAATGCTTATTGATTTAAAGATTATGTTAGAAAGTGTAATTGTCTAGCGATGTTCATATATGGAACATTTAAGTAATAGATTATCTTGAACCATGCCTAGAGGCAACAAATGACTTAAACTTGATGCCGTGATTCAACAAGTCTGACAGACAAGCAAAATTTGATAATCTGTACATTATCATTAAGTTGTTACAAATTTTGGCATATCAATAATCACACTATGACCTGTACACTATTCATCACAGTGGTTCTTAGTGACAATTTTACTTATGAAAGAACCTGCGATGTTGTTAAAAGGTCTCAACTCCCATTCATTTTATCAAAGCATATTCTCTCCATATTATATTGGGTCCAAATACTCCAAAGGGTTCTTAAAAAGACAAAAGGCACTTCTTTTAGTTTACAGATGAACATCTAGTCTTGTTACTTTTCAAATTTTGTTTGATCATCTCCTGTATGGTTGTTATCCAGTTGGAGCTTATCCTAATGTACAAAGTTTGTTTGGAGAGCTTGGGATCGATGATAGACTGCAGTGGAAGGAGCATTCTATGATTTTTGCTATGCCAAACAAACCTGGACAGTTTAGCCGTTTTGATTTTCCAGAAGTTCTTCCAGCACCTTTGAATGGTATGATATTTTTCTTCAATTCAAGAAAATTCCAAGGCTTATAAAAAATACATGCATATGCTGCTTCTTTATCTATTTTTGCATTTCTCTTTGGGATCTGAAGCACTTTTGAAGTTTCAAAGTACATGAAGGTAAGTAGAAGAATTTTGAAAGAATGAAGTTTCCAGGGGAAATTTATTTACAGTTTGCTAATTTCTTCTTTTTCTAAGCCCTAACTTATTGCTGAGTTATCAGCCAAGGCTTGGGCCTCTGTTGATTTGATCATGCACTCTAGCAACTTTGGTGTATGCTTAGATCATCCTTCTTTGGTTTGTTTTTTGAAGGGACTTGTAAAGTCCAACACTATCCATCAAATGACTGTTGAGGCTTTGTAGGATGCCAGAACATGAAATCTCACCACAATAGTTTCCCTGCTTGGTGGTGATTTTCGCAGGTTCTTCACCCATTCCTTTATGTGCAAGAAAATTGTTGGCTACAACATCTTCTTAGCACACCCATCTGTACTGTAACATGGTGATCCAGATAATCTCTGACAACATCTTTATGTGCTTCCTGAAAAGACACTATTCTAGTCTTGCAGCAAACACCTTCTGAGGATCTGGTTGGGATTAATGTTGTAGAGCTTTAACTTTATTTGTAATTTTCATGGGACATCTTTGGTGGGAAAGCTTCCATCTGAAGATAATCACCAATTTTCCTCATGCATTTTTATAGGACTACAGCCTTGAAAAGATAGGAAGATGGAAATTTATCATTCATGTGCCTACAGGAGGTTCTCCACATTAAATTCTTGACCATTGATGTGCAATTCAAAACATGACAAATTTAACTTGAATCTTCAAGTGGATTTGCTTGACACTAAACTGAAGCTTCTTCATGCATAGTTTGTGTTTTAACATAAAGCATCATTTTGAACTAGATCTATAAGGGAGCAAGGGAGGACAACTGTGGATAAATATTCACCAATCCTAGTGTGTAGTTGACTAGGATCTTAACTCAGACTATCAACCTTTTCTGTGATACTCATTTAGAATTAATTTATCTGCTTCTTTTCTCTTTCAATTAATGGAAGAAGGATTAATCAGAGGGCTACATGATCTGGTGAAGGATACTGCACTGTGTTCTATGGCATGTAACTAGGTTGGTGTGGGGAAATTGATCAATGAATGGGATGACCTTGATTAGTTTACATGTCCTGATTTTCAGTATTTATAAGTGCAGAATAACTCTCCTAGATTCTCTTGACATATTACGTTTTACAGTTTTATAGGTCTGATCTTAAGTGAATAAAAAAGGAAGAGATATTACATGGATTAAGTCAAAGAGAGGTTGAAAAAGGACAAAGAATAAATATGAAAAGAATAAAAAATGAACGAGGAGCCTGATAATGCAAAGGGTCAAAGAGACCACTTGAAAGGCATGTGAAAGAAAGCAATCCATTCCTCTCTTCAATCCAAATATGTTTGAGGGTTCGAAATTTGGAAGCACTACAGTAGTCCAAGAAAGCCACAATTGAAGCACAACCTTTGCTTGTGTTCTTGTGAGTGAAAAGAAGGTTGGGTAGCATCTATGTGCTATCCAAGACACATCCATATGAATTTTAAGAGACAGCAAGAGAGATTCCAAGAAGGCCCCAGATGAATTCCAAGAGTTGTCCAAGTAATCCGAAGAATAATAAGGGCACATGATGTTAAACAAACACTAAAATTGAATTAAGCTTTAAAAGAAAATGTAAAACCTGCTTTGCAGTCCACATCTTAATCCCTCAGTCCACACTCAACTCCAACCTGTCTCACTTCCATTTCTTTATTTTGGAGTTAGAGTAGACCAAAACACAGTCCATTTCCTACTTAGAGGTAATATGAGTGCTGTGCTTTGGTCTTCTCAACTCCAGAAATTAAAAAAATGGAACTGACTAAGCTTTGGGTTGAGGAGGATAGGTTTAGCATGGAGTTACGGTCATTTAGTTTATTAGGTTTTATCTTGTTGGTTCTAGTTTGGTTTAATTTTAGTTATTTTCATTTTAATTGATGTTTTTGTCACCTAAGTTACAACAATCTGCTACCAAAATGCAGTGTTCCACGGAGTTTCCTGATGGGGACGGGGGGACAGAGGGTCTAAGTTTGGAGACGGCGGGGCAGGTGTGGGGGGGGGGTGCGGTGGGTGCGGTGCTGATATACATATGGTACTTGAATAACTAGTTATAAAAAGATGTTTAAGAATAACATTTCAAATTAAACTTTGGCAAATTAGTAAAATTGCAAATACTAACATTTTAAATACTTGAAATACTATTTACTAAAAGACTAAAAGTAAATAAAATATTAAAATTTGACAAATGAAATTGTCAATTTGAGATTTCTATTATATGAATATCAAAAATATGACATGTCACATCATAATATCATATCATAAAGATGATTACAATGAGTAGCATGATGCATTGATAACAAAATAAGTACAAAATGCAAAAATGAAAAATCATAATATCATATCATAAAGATGATACAATGAGCTGCAAAACATCAAATGTGAAATGGCATATGTGAGCAAAAAAATGAAGAATGAGAGTGTTTTGTTTAGCTTAGAGGCTTTTAGAAGGGTCCCACAAGCCTTTAGGGTTCGGCCCAAGTCTCACATTCCTAGAAAAGTAAAAGATTTTTTTTTAAAAATTGCTTTTTTGCACATCCCAGCGTGGGGACTTTTGCGCGTCTCCGAGACGCTTGAGGGATGGCTAGAAGTCCCTGAGACGTCTCAAGGACGTCTAGGAGTCCCTGTCGTTTCCTTGGAGTCTCCCAAGTCTCGGCGGCGGTGGGGGGACGTTTCTTAGCCGTCCCCAAGTCTCCGAAATGTCCAGGTCGGGGGGGCGCGTCCCCGTGGAACATTGTTAAAAAGTGACAAAATTAAACTGAAAAAAGAAAGAAAAACTAAATTTGTTCGTATGTTCCACTACGTGCCCTTTCTTTGGTGGGAAGGGGCAAGGGGAACTGTGGAACTAAGGAAACATGGGAATTCAAAAAGGGAATGGCTGGAAATATCCCTAAAATATTTGGAATGATATTTGAATAGGAAAGTAGCATGGTGATGTCGGATAGCGATGAGGGACCAAGGGGTGTCTTATTGTGAAACATTGAACTAAATTAAGCTAAAACAAAATAAAGAAACCTAAAATGTTGAAAACTACATTGTAACCTTGTTAGGAATCTATAACCCAAAAAAACTCCCATGCATCCCAAAAGCTGCATCATTTTGATTTCTGATTTTGCAATAACACTCCAAAATACACAATATAAATCATATAATGATAAATTAAACATCATTTCAAACAATAACAAAGAGTCAATATTAGAATACCTCATACGATTTATTCTCATATTGAAGTTAAAACATATAATTTTAAAACCATCATTGGCTTCACCAAGTTTCATTGGCAATGTGTCATACAGTTGATTATATAACAATTGATATTTCTAGTAAGGTAAACTGTACACATGAACTCAAATGAGTTATTTACTGTTACGATATTCACAATTTATTCATTGACCAATTGCAACAAGGACCCAACCCTTTACCACAATAGTTTTGGATCACAACTAAATAAATAATACATATTTACAATGTGACAATGTCTTTATAATCTCAAATCTTCTTTCTAAAAATCTTCCTTCGCCAACTGAAGAAAAGAGAGTATCATCGAAATGATTTCCATCCTACCACAAAGCAATAAGCTTCCCCATGCTACTTTATAGGAGAAGCCTGACCCATCACAAAAGGTCTAGTTAACTGTGGTCGACATGCATGAAAATCTGTGCTATCATGATGTTACTGACACTAATGCATTCCTATTTCATGCTTAGCAAGCAACCATGTATCTAAATGCAATGTCCTTTAACATCATGGTGTGGCAGAGAGGGCTCAAACAGTTAACTATACAACAGTTTGAATACACAACTTTGGCCAAAGCAATTTCTTTAATTAACACAGGTTTACCCTGACATGTTAATTCTCTCATGACCACAATAGAACCCGTTAATGCACAAGGGTAGCTTTAGTATAGAATTGTGGTTTATTGAATTTTATGTTATAGTCCTCTATCAGAATGCTGACTTGAAATGGTCATTTACAGAATTTATAAATTTTTTGTGGCATATATATAGTACATCTCCTCTATGACACCTTATTTGAGAAAGAACTCTCTTTCTTTATATATTATCATTAGCAACCTACAAGTAATGCTATGAGGTTTCCACTATCCATGATGCTTTCAATCATCCTGATGATGGATCATGGAGTGTGATTCGAAACGTTGATGCAAAAACTTGCACACAATCAAAATCCAGAAACAGAAAAATTGAAAACCTACAAGTAATTACAAACTGTTAAAAAATAAAAATGTACACACTTGGAAGACATGAGGCTGAGGTGTTCATGTGCAAGATTTCTATACGACTTATTTCATTATCTTTTAAAAATAGTTTAAGGTTCAGCAGCTCTATGATTCCTGGAATCTGACTGTTGTAATTGGTTCAATGTTGCAGGTTAAAAGGGATCATTAATCTCAAAATCTAAACAAGTTCTGCATAAGTTACTGTGAACAATATGCAACTTCTAAAATGTGGCTTAATCAAATTTGGGACTACTATAGGACCTGGTCTTATAAATTTCCAAGCATACTTTCAAGAAGCCTTGGCTTACCAAGGCCAAAACAAGGATTATATAACTCTGCTTACAAGTTCCTGACATTTAACAAAATAAAACTCTCCAAATTGGAACAGCTTAATAATTCTGAATCAATACATTTATATTGGCCAGTTAGTGATTTTTTTCTTTATATACTATTATATGTCTGCGTTCACATGTACACACTATGAATGTAAGTATGTATATAGAGAGACACACATATACTTAGGTGTAAATATATATACACTTACATTCACATGTGCACAGGTTCATGCAGATATATAGGAACTATGCACAGATATTTGGGCATATGTAGTACTTACATAAATGTATTATATGTACTTTTATTTGTACAGAATTGCATAGAGTGACTCAATTTATTCTGGTATGTGATAGTGGGAATGAGATCTAAGCTGTCAAAAATGAATCTACGCATTAAATGGTCTGATCATTTGAGCTCCTTGAGCTGCAATCAGATTTTACCTGGATATAAACTCCCAGTTTTATCAATAATCTAAGCCCCTGTTTTCATTTTTCTCTTCTTTTCTTTCAAACAAGGAAATGGCAGTTGTTCAAGTGGTATATTTGGGCGCTATGGTAAGAAAATCGAATTTCCTAAATCTTTTTTAGGATCTAGAAAAAAATGCCTTCACCAAATGACGTGCCATGGTTACATAATATAAACAATATGGGTTTGATAAGGACATAAAGTATGCAAACCAATAATTTCGCAGGTTTAATTACTGCCAACAACTTCGAGCATACATATCAACCGATAATTTTAAGCACTGCCAGTAGCTTTAGAGCATGCACATTAAATAAATTTGCAGGTTTAACCCTGCCAGCGCTGTCAAGGATGAAGTTTCCTCAAGCATTGATTCTTTTCACTTTCTTGAATGCTGCAGTTTGAAAGGAAAAGACAAACAAGAAGGATAACATACCTGAAAACTGGGTGCTTCTAGCCAAGTCAAAACTGGAAAGAGATAACTCCTCCATAATCCTTTTTTCCGGTGATATCCCTAGTGTCCTTGATACAAGGAAGGAAAATAAAGAAATAATGTAAGGTGCGTGACACCCAGCAGCTACATGGCAGGCATAAGGGTGGGCACAAAATGCCATGTGCCAGGCAGAGACAAAAACTTGTGACAGCAGTTTCAATGTTGCCTTATTATTGGTCAATCACATGGCCCTCATAGAAAATAATAAGACCACAGCTAAAATACATGATTTTGTGAGATAAGTGAATTGATTTTACGATAGAAAATTGGGTTATAGATGAAAACTCAAAGTTGGTTTATTGGCATTATGCATTTCTAAAACATACATGGTTTTTTTTTTTGTATTGCCTTTTGGTAATATTAAGAATTTAAGACCTTCAAAAATCATACGCACTTGACTATATTCTTATTTGTTGGTATTGAAACCTAGGAGGCCTATGATAAAACCTTAACTATAATATTTGGTTAGTAGTGAATCAATGGATATAAGCAATAATAATATCTGGCTTGTGTCTGCCTCTCACCCTACTCAGCAGTAGAGGCTGGGAATCATGGGGATCCTCTTCATAAGTTCCTCGCACAGTCAGATTCCAGTAGCTTCTGTAATTTGCAGGCTTCTTCTTAAGTTTCTGGTTAGTTTGTTACTAACAAGATTTGCTGGAGTCACGCCATTGGGGAATATGTTTAGTAGGGTTGAAAGGTGTAAGGTTTGGGAATGGCAGTTTTGAGTTTTGGGTTAGCCAACTCTGGTTGGACATCTTGTTGGAATTGTTAAGGGGGAGGAGGTTCTCCCTAGGAAAGCAATGAGTTGTTTTTTTGATAGTATCTTTGAATTCAAGGTTGTTATTAAGTATTTAGTTCAGCATGCCTCTGTCTGCTTTCCAATGCTATTTTAATGCCCTCAGAATATTGATGTTAAGTCCAAATTATGGCAGTAGGTATAATTTGTATTTTTGAGGCCTTTTAAGTGACATAACAGATATACATTCCCAGGTCCCTGTTTTGGTTCTGGGTCTGGTTTATCCATTTTAATCAGTGAGAATTGGGGACCTTCTAAATCTATTGAGATGGCCTTCCTTCTTTAGTATAGTATAAACCTTTTATTCATAGAAAAATATCAAGTTCAACAATGTTCATAGAGTTTATGACGTTCATTGTAAATATACATCTGGACAATATAGAAAAGATTAAGTATTATGAAGTTGTTTCTAATTATTTTAGAAGCATTCATCATATCAAATTTCAAAACAAAATAACAACAGTTATTAAAGCACATGCTGGCTGGCCAGAAACAATTATACACTTGACTAATGTAGGCAAGAATGGCCAGCATATGAACTTTGCTCTTAATTGTAAGGACTCAATATCTTTCCTAGATGCATCCATCTCAGAAACAATATTCTAAGCAAAATCAGCACCAAACATCAGGAGTTTGCTCAAATTAAGTCAGGAGGATATTATCCTTCCATCTTCTTTTAAAAATTTCTATGACATTATGACATATAACCTTGAATCTTCTTCACATGAAAGAAGTGCCAGGCATTGAGGAATATTTTTCTTACAGTTTGGTTCTTGATTGATCATGAAGTATTTAGTATTCTACTATTCTGTTATGAAATGTTTTGTTTTCAACAAAAATTTGCAAAGTTTAACGACCCGATCCTTCGGGATTTTTTTTTTTTTCAAATTTACATCAAAAGAGTAAATAAACGTGCTAACAAGTTATTGCAATATAATTTTTCTTTCCTTTATTGATAATATATGAACAAGATATCATAATAAAATTACAACAAAGATTCCATGTCATTACAATAACTTCACAAGTACAAGTAACGAGGAAACGTACCTTAACTAACATAGCTCCAATGAGCTTTAGAACAAATAGTAGTAAGAAGGTCCAGGAATCTGCCTTTCAAATCTTGGTACTTCAGTAGCCTTCAGTGGAGGAGAAACATCACTCGGGCGCTTTTCCGCCAACCACAGACTTATAATGCGGTTCCCCGCACATCTATTATTCAATAGATGGCCCTCCCTTTGACGAAGAGATTGGTAGAGTAACCGATACTGTTAACCAACTGAGCATAGTGGTATGTCCTACATAACTAGATCCTGTGCAATACAACATCCCTCGATCTAGAATGTAATACGGGATCACGGTGAACTGACAGTGTAATCATCGCCCAGTCTAAGAGGATGTAGGTACATTACACTACTTTGATCAAAGAGTTTCATACAGTATTGCTACTGAGGGTCATCTATCACATACACTATTCAAGGTCGATTTGACTTAGGGCTATCTTACACTACGCATAGGTATTGTCCTTTAATGGGTGAATCCGTCACCCCAGACTAACCTACAACATACTATCTACTAGAAATGAATCAGTCAACAAGTAACTCACACAATCCCTCCTATTCAGGAAATCTTTATCCTAGGAGTAACTCAAGCTTGTCTAAGTTAACCTAATAACTTAAGCTGATAGATTTTACTTGACTTCTGCCTTCATTTCAAACCTAGTATATAGTAACTAATGCCACAGGTACTCTCCTTATATGGAGATCATACAATTAATGCAGAATACAACTAGAATGCCACATTTCATTTCCTATATACAGACAGTAAACATAAAACATCCCATGTTCAAACATGGCTAGTATAATTAAATACTTATGTTGAATCTTATGTAATATTGCTGAATTCACCAGTCAAGTACTTTCTCCTATCATGGAGTACTTAAAAATACATTATGGGAGTGGCTCTAAGGCTTAATTCCCATTTCCTTAAACCATCAGGTTTAGCAAATAGTATCCATGCAAACAGTATTCTCCTATCATGGAGATCATGCAAATAATGCAAAACACAACAAATATGCATCTTTAATCCTTTAAACGATTTGCTTTCTTGATGCAACAGATATGCAGTTCATAGAATAAATCACTTTCTACAACAAAAGTACAAATCACAATGCAATTCCCTATTTATGCACAGATATTAAATACATTTTCCAGAAATATCAAATATATAAAGAATTACTATTGAAAACAATAGTAGAAGAATATCCCATGCCTGGTTTAAGCTTTCTTCCAAATGAAGAAGGTTTGGTCTGTACTCACAACACTTCTAGACTATCAACAAATTCTTCAAAAGGCTCTGCTTCTCTTTCTCAGAAAATGAATACTCAACAATTGATATACAACTGGCAATTGATTGCTGCTTCTCAATTATAAACTCAAAAAATTATGATGATGGTTGCTCTTTCAACAACATGAAGAAATGTCACTCAGAAAATATAATGATTTTACTCTTAGAAATAGCTAATGATTGCTCTCAGAAATAGATAATGATTGCTCTTAGAAATAATGATTGCTCTCAGAAATAATGATGCAAATTCCTCAATTGCTAGTGCGTAGCAAGATGAGTGAATAATCAAAAAGTGGTGACTGCAAATGAGGTTGGGGCGGCTATTTATACAGCCCCAGCCTCAACAAATTCCAATTATTAAGGCATTTGAATTACCATAATTGCAAATTGAATTGTTCCATCAATATGTGGCGGATTACTAATATCTTACCTAGTCTTAAGGAGATGAGTCGACCTCCAAAGACTGACAGCAGGTGAAGACTTTATCAAGAAACACATGGTTATTTCCATAGCATCAACACCTACAGGTGTTTAACCCAGAAAATGGCACAACTGCAAGAAATGGCGGATTAGATAGTCTTAGGGAAAAAAGTCCCATGCTACTTGTGTTACACCCCGATTATATAACTACTATTGCATAGGGCAATTGATTGTAATGTTTGAATCATTGTGATGAATAAAACATGTTTTTGTTATCAAAATGAATATGTTCTATTTAAAGGATTGTCTCATTTGATTGATACTTCTATCGATGTTATCCTTGAAGAATGTTGCATGCATAGTTATTGAGTTGTGAATATTCTAGCTTAAGATGTTTTGTATACTGTTAATGTTGTGAACAAGTAACTGCCGAGATTGTATGTCTATGGGTGCAGCTACATGAACCATTCCTCCAGGCGGAGGGGAAATATCACTCGGGAGAGGGGCTTGGTCGGATAACTGGTAAAGTAAATCAATTGAGCATACACACACTTCACTAAAGGTTTAGGGGAACTGAGTCAAATAGGTTGGTCTTGATAAGTCATCCATAGGCTTTAGGAGTTTTGGTTACTTCTTTGTGCTTTATGAGTGGTGTTACTTGTAAACTTGACTTATTGCTCTGTGACTTTGAGTGTGAAACATGATTGGATAAATGTACATAGGCAAGGTGAATATGTGTACACATGTATCTCTCATAAACCTGTATCTATATGTATAGACATGGCGATACTGACGTACTATGGGCAAACTGATATGCCATACGTGTGTGTTGACATGGTATACATACACATACATGTACATGACAATATAATTGGCTATATACATCTATATACATGTACACACTACCTATTGTTAGTGATTATTATATTATTCTGCAATTTGCATATATACATATATACACATAGATACATTAATAGGTATATTGAAAGTATGCTGACTGGCTCGCAATACACGTATTTAATCAATTAATATGTAAATGTGTACATATGTATATATATATATATATACATATATAATATTATATAAGTATATATATTATTATAGTCTAACCAAAATAATATATATGTATATATTGGCATATTTAAATATATATATGCATATATACATTTTGAAGTATAATAAAACTATAATAAAATATATATAAATATAATACAATATGTATATAAATATGTATAAAGATATTTGAAATAAATAAGAAATTGAGACTTAACTTTATTAAGTCATTTGGAAAATAAAGACTTAACTTTATTAAGTCATTTGGTAATATTGATTATTGCATCATGGAAAAAGAACTATGGAAATCGGTTGCAATGTTTAAACTTTAAAGTATTTTATGCACCATTGGGAAAATACGCCAACTTCATAAAGAAGAAATATTTCTTTGTAACATTATAAACAGACTTTTGAAATGGGCGAAATTTTGAAGAAAACTTCCCGTGAAAGATATGAGCTTCCAATGCAAGAAGAAAATGAAGACAAATTCAATCGCTGGTTTTGGGGAAAACACCAGCCAGTTGGAAAATCGCTGTTGCAACCTTAACCTTGACATTTTCGCAGCAAGCATGAATCAACCTCTGTTTTGGGCCAAAAATGGACGTTTTTCTATATGTGGAAAATCCGAGTTAAGAGCTGAACGGGTCTTGAATTTGCTGGCTCATAGGAAGTCGAATCACACTTATTCTGATGACTTAGGTCTTAGAAGTTCGCCATGTTGCTTCTTGACCGATTTTGGGCACCTTGCTGTCCATTCGCATGCCATACTTTGAGGAATTCAGGCTTATAAAAGGATGCCCAACCTTTGCTAAAAAAACACGAAATTTATCATTGTGCAATTTGAGTCCTTGCATTTTTGAGAGCTCCTATATCCATTCATTTGAGTTGCTGTGTTCTCTTTATTTGCTGCATTTTCCTATATGCTGAGTGTGAGAAATACAGTAAGCTTTTACCAACAATTATCAAATTACTGTGTTAAATCCTTTTTGAGCTTTGAGTGAAGTAAAGCCATAGTTGAGAAAGATTTTATTAGAGGAGTCTAATTTGTGAGAAGTGACTTGAAGATCACCATAGTTTGAGAAACTTGCATAGAAGCCATTTTCATTTGGAATTCTGGAAGTTTGCTGAAAGAGTGTCAAGAAGAGCAGTGCTGGGTGAAGGAGCTTTAAATATCAGGCATGAAATCTATTTCATTATGATTCTTTGTATGAAATGCTGCATTCTCTTGGTCTTGTGATTGTTGTTCGCAAATAGTTCAAGATAATTAGTTCTGTTTTGGTAAACTTTCATAAGCAATGCATTTAAGGGTAAATGTATAAGGGATTGTAAAAAGGGGATTAAATGTATAAGGGAATTCAATGCATTTAAGGGTAAATGTATAAGGAAATTCAATGCATTTAAAGGTTAAAGGGATTGTGAAAAGAGGATTAAATATATATAGAAAATACGTAGAAGTATTTATTACCTACTAGGATCGAAATGATGACAGAACCAAGTGTGGTCTTAAGCTTAAGTTATTAGGTTAATTGAGACAAGCTAAGCACTCCTAGGATAAAGATTTCCGGATTAGGAGTTATGTTACAAGACACTTGTAGACTATTTCGTTTCTAAGTAGATTGTTGAAGGTAGGTTGTCTGAAACAGGATATACCTATCTTGTGTAACTATTTGAAGTAGATTGTTTAAAGGTAGGTTATTTGAAACAGGATATACCTATCTTGTTTAAATACTTAGTAGATTAGTATGTTGTAGGTTAGTCTGGGATAAAAGATTATCCAAAAGTAAAGGACGATACCTATGCATAGTGTAAGATAGCCTTAAGTCAAATCGGCCCTGAGTAGTGTATATGATAGATGACCTTCATTCGAAGTACTGAATGAGAATACTTTGGCCAAAGTAGTGAAATGTACGACATCCACTTAGATGTGAGATAGTTGAGACTACACTACTAGTTCATTGTGATCCTTCATGCTAGTTCGGGATTGTGAAATAGCAAGTTCTAGATGTATAGGACACAACACTATGCTCAGTTGGGTTGTCGCAGCCGGATACTCTACCAATCTCTTCGTTCGAAGGGAGGGCCATCTATCATACGATAGATGTGCGGGGGACCGCATTAATAGTCCGTGGTTGGCGGAAAAGCGCCCGAGTGATGTTTTTCCTCCACAGTAGGCGACAGATACACCAAGATTTGAAAGGAAGGGAACCTGGATTGTCTTAGTACTATTTGTGCAAAAGCTTATGAGCTATGTTTGTAATTGTTTTATTTTTGTACTCTGATTTATATTTGCAATGAAAATGAAATTCATGTGGAAATATATATTGTAACTTGCATGTATTTATCAATAAAGAAAGGAAGAATTTTATTGTAATGTTTTTGTTACTTGTTACTTTTATATGTTTGAAGTGAAATGTTGGAAATTTTTTAATTACCCAAGGGTGGGGTCGTTACAATTGGCAATCCACAGCCTACATTCCAGGCTTTAATCGACATTATTCAAACTATGTTTGCATTCTTAGAGACTTGGTTTCAGTCCTGTGCGCGTGTTTTCTTTAGCGCCATATTTCATTTTGATTTCCCAAAGTTCAACTATAGTTTAAATGAAATATTTCCTCATCCAAATGTTGGCGTATATCATTTCCAGAGCCATAAAGTTTCAATTCAAATGTTAAGTGATTCGAGTAAACTGGATATTGAAAGAGCTGGATTCCAAGGTTAAATGACAAATATTTATTACTAGGAAATAAGTCGATTTCTTTTGTTGAGATCAATTTAGAAAATAATTCGATTTTCATAAATTGTTAAATTGATAATATATATATATATATATTTTATCATATAAATATTATCATAGTTTTAATTTTTAGATATTAAACATATATATATATATTTAAATACCCAAGTATTAATAGATATATATATTTTAATATACTATAATAAATATTTATAATCTTTAATATATAATTATTTGTATCGTGAGCCAGTTAGCATATCCGACATATATATATATATATATGTAAGTTGTTAGGCAATAATAATATAATATTATTAATATCCACATAACATAGGTTGTGTGTATATATACATGTGTATATATTCCTCTATGTGCACGTATATGTAGGTATACCATATCGATGCATTCATATGAGCACATTCGTTTGCCAACATATGTTTGTATTGATATGTATATACATATGGATACGTGTATATACTATATACATGTATATATGCCCACTTCCTATCCACTTACATTCAATAACGTTACGATCATAATGATCGTAATATCACAAGACAAATACATAGATAAACATCACTTATAAATGCATACAGAAGTAGACAAGACTCCTAATGCAAACATACAAGCCTACGGATGACTTACCTATTACCCACACAAACTGACTCAGTTCACTCTAAGGTGACGTATGTGTATGCTCAAATAGTTTACTTTACCGGTTACCCGACCAAGCTCCTCTCCCGAGTGATATTTCCCGTCCGCCTGGAGGAATGGTTCACATACCTGCATCCACTGACATAAACTCACGATAGTCACATGTTCATAACATTAGCAATATACATAAACATCTTCAAGTTAGAATAACATGATTCATTAACCTCCTTATGCAATATTTCACCATGAATAACATCAACTGAGATAACATCAAATGAAACAACATCAAGTGAGATAACATTCATATTGAAAACAAGGTACAAGCATCATTAGTTCTTCTTTAGAATTCATATTACATTCACTTTTCCTCTATCTAGTAATAGTAAATAGTAACCTCACAATTTGGGATGTAACATACTTCCCCCCTTGTGAATCATCGTCCCCGATGATCTATAGCCTTTTAACATATAGTTAAAGTCAAATAAAGTTTTACTTACAATCCTTAAAATACGTAAGATTTATAAAACATTCATCCTATGTAGTAACCTTGTCCTTCCTGGACCTTGCTTCGAGTGTCCTCACTATCGCATAGGGAAATCTCGTATGCCTCACACATACTTACTCTCCCAAAGAGTTTTTAACACATATACACATCCAAGATATAGTAGTAACTATACACAATACCTAACACACAGTGATCATGTAACGACTCGATCCTTCGGTAAAATAATTTTTTTCCAATTTACATCAAAAGAGTAAATAAACGTGCTAACAAGTTATTGCAATATAATTTTTCTTTCCTTTATTGATAAAATATGAACAAGATATCATAATAGAATTACAATAAAGATTCCATGTCATTACAATAACTTCACAAATTCAAGTAACGGTAAAACGTACCTTATCTAACTTAGCTCCAATGAGCTTTAGAACAAAGAGTAGTAAGAAGGTCCAGTAATCCACCTTTCAAATCTTGGTACTTCAGTAGCCTTCAGAGGAGGAGAAACATCACTCAGGCGCTTTTCTGCCAACCACGGACTTATAATGCGGTCCCCCGCACATCTATCATTTGATAGATGGCCCTCCCTTCAACGAAGAGATTGGTAAAGTAACCAATACTGTTAACCAACTGAGCATAGTGATGTGTCCTACATAACTAGAACCTGTGCATCCGACAGACTCTCGCTCTAGCATGTAATACGGGATCACAGTGAACTGACAGTGTAATCATCGCCCAATCTAAGAGGATGTAGGTACATTACACTACTTTGATCAAAGTGTTTCATACAACATTTCTACTGAGGGTCAACTGTCACATACACTTTTTAGGGTCGATTTGACTTAGGGCTATCTTACACTACGCGTAGGTCTTTGTCTTCTAATGGGTAATCCGTACCTCGGGCATCCTACATCATTTTGTACTACTAGAAATGAGTCTGCATAATCAAGTAATTCACATATTCCTTCCTATACGGGAAATCTTTATCCTAGGAGTGCTCAACTTATCTAAGTTAACCCAATAACTAAAGCTGAAGAATTTACTTGACTCTTGTCCTCATCCCAATCCTAATATATAGTAGCTAATGAAAACAATACTCTCCATATACGGAGATCATACAATTTAATGCAAAATACAACTTAGAAAGCAACCATTCACTTCTTATGTACCAACGGAACATCCTACGTTCCAACATCACTAGTATTATTAAACACTTAATGTTGTGCCTCGTATGATATTGTTGAATTCCTCAATCAAGTACTTCCTACTGGAATGAA
Source organism: Sequoiadendron giganteum (assembly GCA_007115665.2). Lineage (NCBI taxonomy): Eukaryota > Viridiplantae > Streptophyta > Pinopsida > Cupressales > Cupressaceae > Sequoiadendron > Sequoiadendron giganteum. Next base: position 330,412,010 of record CM021103.1, on the reverse strand, counting down.
TCAGCATTGCAAGTACCTCTCCTATTCTCTCCTACATGGGAATGAATATTTCCTAGGAGTTTTTAGCTAGCTTTCCTGAGTTAATCTAACAACTTAGTTGGCTATAATGTACTTGAATCAAGCTCTCATCACAGTCCTAGTAGTAATATCTAAGATAATGAATACTCTCTTTTATACAAAGATCATACAAGTAAAGCAAATAGAAACTAAATGCATTGTCTATCTTTGAGATGGACTATTACTTTTTAATACAATCATGCATTAACTATACCTTATCTACTTCATGCAACTTTTGGACATTCAAAATGCATCATACAACAACATCATATTACGTTTGCCTAACATGTCTTCACAAGTTTGAAGTTATAAAGAGCAGAATAGTACTTCATTGATCTAGCACGACTTCATAAAAATCAAAGATGAAATGAGAATAAAGTATTCATGCTTGGATTGAGCTTTCCATAGGTGATGATGGACTTTTCCTGCAGTAATCCAGATTTCAAAGCTTCTCTGTTCTTTCACACAGAAAAATACTCTTCCCAGAAATTGTTCTCACACAAACAATGGTCTCTCACAGATAATGGCTTCCTATAGAGTTTCACTTCTCACAGCAATGGCTTTCTACAGAATTTCACTCCTCATAGCAATGGCTTTCTACAGAATTTCACTTCTCACAACAATGGCTTCCTACAAAAATTCACTTCTCACAGCAATGGCTTCCTATAGAAATTCACTCCTCACAGCAATGGCTTTCTACAAAATTTCACTTCTCAAAGCAATGGCTTCCTACAAAAATTCACTTCTTACAGTGTTGGCGTTTCAATTAGCACCTCTGGAGTGCTTATTGGAAACGGACAGCTATTGCAAGTGTGTTAGTACATGCTCTTCGGATTATAGAGAGGAAGATCTCTCTTTGCTGATTTTATACTGTAAAAAAGGGGTGTACTAAGATTTCCTATCTTTTTTACTCAGCGGCAGGACACAAGGGTGCATAAACCAATGCGCCGTAGCTAAGCTTTTTTTCTGGTTTCCGCAGATCTTAACTACGACTAACTAACTTCTAGACTATCCTACCTCCTCAAGATAAACAGAGCATGAGGGCGTAGGAGCCAAATGGTATGGTTGGATCACTTGAATCTTCATCTCAATTTGAACCTTCGGATATATACCAAGATAGGGCTCGATACAAGCAAACACTCGTTACAGTAAACTGGATCTGAGACTTGCCAAGGAGGAGGAGCCCCTATCCGAGGTATAGGCTTGGAAGCAGCTCACTGGAAACAACAAGGAACGATGGCCTTTCTAACAGGATTCTCGAGGAGGTGATGACACTTGTCCAAAGTCTAGGCTGCAAGAGAGATCATTAAACAACATCAAACGATAATGATCGATGACAAAATATCCAAGGAGGCGACGACACCTGTCCAAGGAGGAGATTGAAACAATGCACTATTTAAAAACAAGACTTTGAATAACTCAAATAATTAGATCAATCAAGCTTGCACCATCTGATTTATTTCTTCAAGGTTCTTCAAAGAATTACAAAGGTCGGGACAGCAAAGGCACGAAATCATGCACAATTGCGATCAACCAACGAACTCTCATCCAAGAGTTAACAGATATAAACAAGCGAACTCTGGCAACAGTGGCGCAGCAATTTTGCTAGCAAATAAAGGTTAAACAAATAAAGAACCTAAGGCTCTTATTTATAGAAACTCAAAGGAGTAGGCAACCCTAAAATCTCCTTGAGTTAACAAACAGTTCTTGCCAATCAGCAAGATTTTTTTGTATGTCTAAAAGTAGGTGAGCAAACAATTAATTGGAAATCTACTTCAGTTAACTGAAACTAAACAAAAGTCAAACTGGAAGTCTACCTCAGTTGACTGACACCTAACTAAAGTGAACTTAAATTACAAATATGTCTCCAAAATAGACATCCACCTTTAAAAGAGATCTGAGATCCACAAATCGTGGGACTCAATTAGACATCCTAGATCAGTGGGATCTGACATGCATGATCTGTGGAGATCTGGAGTCAACTTGGAAAGGGGCATCAAGTTGACTTCAGCCATATTTATTGCTACTTTGGAGGGTAGGACGTCCTTCTTGAGGTGTTTGACACCTCATCACCATTGGTCAACAGTGCTTTTGTTCATTCGTTGACTTCTTCATACGAAGACCGTTACATGCCTGTCAATCGTCAGCTTACCGCTTGTCAGCAACTTGATGTATGCATCACCTTTATTCTTCTTCCCTTAGGAGGGTTACTCCTTTTCTTTTTGTCTATGTTTCCACTTTGACATGGAAGGTAGTGTAGTATTAACCGATGGTGGCTCTGTGTTGGGAATGACTACCTTCCGCGTTCTTTTGCAGCTTTGGCGTTTTCCTTGATCTTTCTCAATGGAAGAATGTCGTATGATGAAACCGCGAAGCTTGATGATGAAATCGTGAAGTTTGACCACGATCACTCCAACCGTGAGAAATGCACATGAACTTGCTGCATGTGTAAAATTCCAACAGTTACAATCCCCTAAACTGGCCTTGGAAGGTGATCAGATATAGGAGGTGAAACCATTATGGAACCTGTGGACTTGTTTCTATGCTTGTCAATCTGGCTAGATTGACCTCTGGGTGTGCCCGACGCAGATCGGTGCCAGTCGTTTTCAAAAAATCATGGAGTAAGACCAATTTGGTCTTGTATTTGTCTTGGCAGAACTGCGTTCTGAAAACCTTGAAGATTGACTGTGCACATGATGCTGTTCGGACAACTTTTTTTGGAACTGCTAAAAATAGCCTTGCTGGGAGTAATTTTTACGAAATATTCTGAGACATGGGTATTGTTGAGAATAATTCTCTAAACAAACCCAGATCATCAGAAATTCGAAAAAATGTGTTTTTCTATGACATGCAAGAGCCCTTTGGTGGCAGAGGCAGCGAGTCACCAAAAAGTGATTTTTCACGGAAAAATCCAACACATGGGTTTTGTTCGTGCTTCAAAGCTAAAAAAACCCAGTTTATCCGTTTTTCAATATTATGACTTTTTTCGGAAACCCTAAAAAATAGGGGCAGTAGGGCTACTTTTTCTGGAAAAATCCAACATGTGGGTTTTGTTGAAAAAGCTATGCTGATCATACCCAGTTGGCCAGATCTGTGATTATTTGTCGTTTCCTGTGACATGCAAAGAAATATAGACAGAAATAGAGGAAGTAGACAGAAGATGGATTGGAAGTTATAAACTGCCACTTTGGAAGAATTATGCCTTTTGATGCAAACTCTGATAAATAGTCCCTCTGTGCAATAGATCTTCAAAAATATGAAGAACGGTGAAAACCCCTCTGTCAGATCTTCAAAAATGTTGGAGAAGAAAAATATCCGTTCTTGAGCTCCTCAACCTGCAAAGAGATAATGAATAATGGATGCCTAGATGCTTTGATATGTCAATTTGGAGTTGCAAGCATCAATTGGGCATCCAACTCATGATTGAGCCTGATTTGGAGTTCAAAAAGGTGATTTCCACTAATTGTGGAGTGTTTGGCCTCTTTTTGCCTCCAAAATTTGTTAACTCAAGTCAACATTTGCTTTTGACTTTCTTAGGCTTCCTTTTTGGATTTTTGATCATTTTTGGAAGCTGAAGTGCCTCTGTTTGATCTTCGATCCTGATTGCTCAGTTGATCTTCGACAGTTGTTGATGGATTCGTTGTCGAGATGGGATCAACCTGATGAGATATGCCTAGGAGGGATTAACTCAGAAAACTGAGTTTGAGCCTCTAGAATGAAGGGCGCCTTTCTTCAAGAGGGGCGCTTTTGGCTGTGCCTTAGTCAATTTTCATTGACTGTTCTTCATTTTGGCCTTTTCAGACCCTCTGTGCTTTGATCTGACGTTATCGTTGATGGATGAGTCGAATGACTCTGCTTGACGATGCATCAAGTAGCCAACTCAATCTTGCTTAGGATGACTGACTTCTCAGTTGATGACAAAAAGTTTTGGTCCTTCAAGCTTAAGGGCACCCCTGGCCAGTAGGGGCACTTTTAGCTTTTAACTGGTTTTATTTATGCTGTGAACTGCTTGCCTTTGACCTCCTCTATCAGATGACTGATTTGTTAGAAGTTCTTGCTGATGGTTTCATTGGCGAGACTGGTCATAGCTGAGAAGATCGTCCTAGGAGGCAGTAAAGATTTTGACTGAATTTGGATGCCTTCAAGAAAGGGCGCCTTTCTTCAAGAGGGGCGCTTTTGATCATGCCTTGGCCATTTTCTGGCTTGTCTTTCCAGTTCTTCAATTTTGGCTTTTTCTGCTTGATCTCAACTCGTGATCGTTTGGCGTGTCTCGTGGACCTGCTGTCAGATAGATCACGTAGCTGAGAGGAAGCTGGAAAGACAACATGTATAGAGTTATAGCAGATGGATTCATCTGTTGCCTGTAACTAAGGGGCGTCCCTGGCTAGCAGGGGCACTTTTACTATGAAGCTCTCTGATTTAGCATCTTCATTGTTGATGGATCCTCCATACTTTGCTGACGGTTGGTCAATGATCCTTGAATCAGATGATTTTGCTGATTGTTTCGTTGTCGAGCTAGCATGAAAGTGAAGAGGATGACTGAGTTGAAGATGCCAAATCATTACATTTTCCCTTTGAGATCCAAGGGCGCCTTTCTTCAAGAGGGGCCCCTTTTTCAACTGTAGATTGTGTTTTGCCTTGGTAGACAAAACGTGCATCTTCCAGACTTAGCCAAATTTTGGCCTTTTCCGTTTTGAGAATCTCCTTCGTTGAAACAGCATCTTTTTGACCTTTTCCGCCATGGCTTCTTCGTTGAAGCTCTTGAAGCTTAGCTTTCAGCACCTGGTACTGGCCAATCTGCCATTAATGGCTGCAGAGCTCCTAACTTTGTTCCTGAAAAATTGAAATAGACCCACTAGAGTAAAATATGTCTTTTGATAATTCTGACTTGATCAGTGTGATCGTGAAGGCAATTAATCCTATCAGAATTATTTTCAATCATTTCCGGGAAGGTCCTATTTTTAAGGGTTTCCTTAAAAATAGGGGCATAAAACCCTAATTTTCATTTTTTCAGAATTTTAACCATAGGTTCCTGGACAGAAACCCACAAAGACTTCATATTTGTTTTGACCTAAAACATACTTTTGATGGCATTTTTTCATTGTTTAGCTCAATTTAAGCAGCATGCCAAAATTTCATTTTGGGTATAACATAGGCTCCGTTTGGTGACCATGTCGGATACCTACGGCATAGGAGAACCGAGAATCTCAAGTTTTGTAGACCAGTACTTTTATTAGTTGGGCAATGGAGTCGGGACTTATTTCCTAATTCACAGAATAATTGAAGTTCACCTTCATTATTGGGGCTCACCTATTATTCACCTAAAACAAGACTTCCTAAGAAAACACCTAATACACGACAATACTTTACGAAACGGGGAAAAACATAACATAACGTTAAAGCAAAAGAAATTTTTTTTACAAAGAACTCACCCCGTCCCCGAAGGGACGAAATGTTTCAAGTATTGCCTGCTTCATGGCATCGCAAAGAGCCTCCCATCGATGCTGCTTCTGCCTGAAAGGCTTTACTTCTCTTCTGATGGGAATTGCAGGAGGCAATCCCTCTGGAATGAAGATTCTCAGGTATTTGTATATCCAAGCAAAAGTACTTTGACAAAAGTCAGAATACGATGCAAATGGGAAAGTTGATACCCCTGAGACATTAGTTCTGTTGTCATTCATCTCCGAGATGTTGAACTCTTCAAACCAATCAATCGAGTTCCAAACTCGATTTCTATAATGCCGTAGGTGATCTTTGCTGATCTGAAAATTTCCTTTGACCGGCTCATGGATCAGCTCTAGATCGCCTTTAACACACAGGAGTTTGATTCCCATGTCTTCGGCATCTTTGAGGCCTAATAAAAGCACCTCTTTCTCAGCTTCAGTGAATTCTAATTGCACAGATGGGTGCAATTGTCCTTTAGGAGAGATGATCACTTCCCCTATTTCTGAAACTGTAATTGAACAACCTCCATCGAACAGTGTTGTCCATGACCTTGCGTCCTCTGTCAATATCTTTTCAGAACATGCAACGTTCTGATCTTCAGTTTCTATCTTTAGCAAAGTCACAAAATTACCGGGATTCATTTCAGGCTTTGCTCCTGCTGGAACAAATGACTCGAGCATAGCCTGCTTCTTTACAACTTTGAGAATCTGATCTAGTTGTTCTGGATGATCCTAAAGATATTCCAGTTGAGAGATTTGTACCTTGGTCTTCATCATGGAAGCTATGATGTCAAAATTTGCTAAAGAAGGATCTTGAGCAACTTGCATAGCGTTCTTCTGTGAGGACTTGGGATTGGAAGTGGAAAGCACCTCTTCACCCTTTTCGTTTGATCTTCGTCTTTCTTCCTCTTCTTTCTGTGCTTTGAAGTGTTGAACACTTGTAGACACAGGGGTTGAAAATTTTTCGTGATTCACTGCAAGAGAAAAGTGATGGTAGTCTTCTTCTTCTTGATTAATAACGGGTTCAAAATATCCCGTTGCGGAGTCACCATCGAAGTTGTCTGTTTCTGGTAAGACAACGTTCGAACTTGTTGGTACAAAACTAGAACTGGGAGTAGCTTCAGCATATCCCATGATTTGGGTCATTCTCAAATTCTCAGGACACGTGAATCCGGTATGTGCATCAGTGTCATGGAAACAACAAAATACTGCACTGTGTGTAGCTTCAATCATTGGTCTTGATGGAGGTGTTGGCAACCATGGCTGAAGATTGTCTCTCTTTGGCTGGTACGATTGTTGAACTGGAGATCCGATATAGTCTGCTTTCATCAAGCCGGAAGTGATCATATTGTACTCCAACTTGATGGCCTGTTCTTGCACACTCTTCAACTCTGTTCCTTTTGCCATCTTTAGGAAGAAGGCTATCTCTGATGGAAGAGCATTTATGAAACAGCTTATCAAAATCTCCAATGATGGATCAAATGTAAATGAAAGTTTTGCAACAAGACGATCAAATCTTGCCACAAACTCCCTCATGTGCTCGTTGCGCTCCATCTTCAAATTTGTAAGTTGGGCAAACAACAAATGATTGTTTTCAGCAGGTTTGAATCTCGCCAAAAACTTCTCACTCATAGATTCCCAACTTGTAATAATGCCTGGCTTTAGGTGACTGAACCAATCCGCAGCATTCCCAACAAGAGTCTCCACAAAGAGACGTATTGCGATGTCTTCATGTGGCACATGCAAGATGGTGCAAGCCGTTGTGAATGCAGCAAAATGTTCATCTGGGTGTTGACTCCCATCGCCGTGAAATTGGGAAAAGTGCTTCTTTGACCCTTTAGGTAACTCATGATTTACCTGAAAAGCCAAGGGTCCAATGTTATTACCCCAAGGTAATGAAGGTCGACGCCTCTCGCTAGCATTATTGTTATTACCATCCATTGCTTCTTGTATGGATCATGCAATTGGATGTCAGAGGATCATTCCCGAACCTCTTCAAAGATTTTCTCCACATCAGATGCTTCTCCGATGTCTTCTTGAAGTCAAGGATTATTTCTCCTTCGTATGTATACTTGGTGAGCCAGGATGCTTACTGCCATGCGGGTGGTGGTAACACTAGTCTCTCAGCTGCAAGGTCAGCCTTTCTTTCTTCCTCGTCCAGAGTAATAGCCGCAGCTCTCCACTGAGCTAGTGATGTATTCTTTTCAAAGATGAAAGTACGCAAGCTACTGATGATGTCCGTCTGCTCTCCTTTAATGAATGTAAGATCTGGTTGGAGAGTTGCTGGAGCAAGATCAGGTTGTTCAACTGGAGCCCAAGGACGCTAGATGCCCATTTCGTGTTATAAAAGCGTTAAGCTTTTCTTGAAGTTTTATGCCTCGTTGCCCCACGGTGGACTCCAGAAAACTATTGGCGTTTCAATTAGCACCTCTGGAGTGCTTATTGGAAACGGATAGCTATTGCAAGTGTGTTAGTACATGCTCTTCGGATTATAGAGAGGAAGATCTCTCTTTGCTGATTTTATACTATAAAAAAGGGGTTCACTAAGATTTCCTATCTTTTTTACTTAGCGGCATGACACAAGGGTGCATAAACCAATGCGTCGTAGCTAAGCTTTTTCTCTGGTTTCCGCAGATCTTAACTATGGCTAACTAACTTCTAGACTATCCTGCCTCCTCAAGATAAACAGAGCATGAGGGCGTAGGAGCCAAATGGTATGGTTGGATCACTTGAATCCTCCGTCTCCATGGAATATGGCCGAGGCTATGAACCTTCGGATATATACCAAGATAGGGCTCGATACAAGCAAACACTCGTTACGGTAAACTGGATGTGAGACTTGCCAAGGAGGGAGGAACCCCTATCCGAGGTATAGGCTTGGAAGCAGCTCACTGGAAACAACAAGGAACGATGGCCTTTCTAACAGGATTCCCGAGGAGGTGACAACACCTGTCCAAAGTCTAGGCTGCAAGAGAGATCATTAAACAACATCAAACGATAATGATCGATGACAAAATATCCAAGGAGGCGACGACACCTGTCCAAGGAGGAGATTGAAACAATGCACTATTTAAAAACAAGACTTTGAATAACTCAAATAATGAGATCAATCAACCTTGCACCATCTGATTTATTTCTTCAAGGTTCTTCAAAGAATTACAAAGGTCGAGACAGCAAAGGCATGAAATCATGCACAATTGCGATCAACCAACGAACTCTCATCCAAGAGTGAACAGATATAAACAAGCGAACTCTAGCAACAGTGGCGCAGCAATTTTGCTAGCAAATAAAGGTTAAACAAATAAAGAACCTAAGGCTCTTATTTATAGAAACTCAAAGGAGTAGGCAACCCTAAAATCTCTTTGAGTTAACAAACAATTCTTGCCAATCAGCAAGATTTATTTCTATGTCTAAAAGTAGGTGAGCAAACAGTTAACTGGAAATCTACTTCAGTTAACTGAAACTAAACAAAAGTCAAACTGGAAGTCTACCTCAGTTGACTGACACCTAACTAAAGTGAACTTAAATTACAAATATGTCTCCAAAATAGACATCCACCTTTAAAGGAGATATGAGATCCACAAATCGTGGGACTCAATTAGACATCCTAGATCAGTGGGATTTGACATGCATGATCTGTGGAGATCTGGAGTCAACTTGGAAAGGGGCATCATGTTGACTTTAGCCATATTTATTGCTACTTTGGAGGGTAGGACGTCCTTCTTGAGGTGTTTGACACCTCATCACCATTGGTCAACGGTGCTTTTGTTCATTCGTTGACTTCTTCATACGGAGACCGTTACATGCCTGTCAATCGTCAGCTTACCGCTTGTCAGCAACTTGATGTATGCATCTCCTTTATTCTACATCCCTTAGGAGGGTTACTCCTTTTCTTTTTGTCTATGTTTCCACTTTGACGTGGAAGGTAGTGTAGTATTAACCGATGGCGGCTTTCTGTTGGGAATGACTACCTTCCGCGTTCTTTTGCAGCTTTGGCGTTTTCCTTGATCTTTCTCAATGGAAGAATGTCGTATGATGAAACCGCGAAGCTTGATGATGAAACTGCGAAGTTTGACCACGATCACTCCAACCGTGAGAAATGCACATGAACTTGTTGCATGTGTAAAATTCCAACGGTTAAAATCCCCTAAACTGGCCTTGGAAGGTGATCAGATATACGAGGTGAAACCATTATGGAACTTGGGGACTTGTTTCTATGCTTGTCAATCTGGCTAGATTGACCTCTGGGTGTGCCCGACGCAGATCGGTGCCAGTCGTTTTCAAAAAATCATGGAGTAAGACAAATTTGGTCTTGTATTCGTCTTGGTAGAACTGCGTTCTGAAAACCTTGAAGATTGACTGTGCACATGATGCTGTTCGGACAACTTTTTTTGGAACTGTTAAAAATAGCCTTGCTAGGAGTAATTTTTACGAAATATTTTGAAACATGGGTATTGTTGAGAATAATTCTCTAAACAAACCTAGATCATCAGAAATTCGAAAAAACGTGTTTTTCTATGACATGCAAGAGCCCTTTGGTGGTAGAGGCAACGAGGCACCAGAAAGTGATTTTTCTTGGAAAAATCCAACACATGGGTTTTGTTCGTGCTTCAAAGCTAAAAAAACCCAGTTTGTCCGTTTTTCAATATTATGACTTTTTCCGGAAACCCTAAAAAATAGGGGCAGTAGGGCTACTTTTTCTTGAAAAATCCAACATGTGGGTTTTGTTGAAAAAGCTATGCTGATCATACCTAGTTGGCTAGATCTGTGATTATCTGTCGTTTCCTGTGACATGCAAAGAAATATAGACAAAAATAGAGGAAGTAGACAGAAGATGGATTGGAAGTTATAAATTGCCACTTTGGAAGAATTATGCCTTTTGATGCAAACTCTGATAAATAGTCCCTCTGTGCAACAAATCTTCAAAAATATGAAGAACGGTGAAAACCCCTCTGTCAGATCTTCAAAAATGTTGGAGAAGAAAAATATCCATTCTTGAGCTCCTCAACCTGGAAAGAGATAATGAATAATGGATGCCTAGATGCTTTGATATGTCAATTTGGAGTTGCAAGCATCAATTGGGCATCCAACTCATGATTGAGCTTGATTTGGAGTTCAAAAAGGTGATTTCCACTGATTGTGGAGTGTTTGGCCTCTTTTTGCCTCCAAAATTTGTTAACTCGAGTCAACATTTGCTTTTGACTTTCTTAGGCTTCCTTTTTGGATTTTTGATCATTTTTGCAAGTTGAAGTGCCTCTGTTTGATCTTCGATCCTGATTGCTCAGTTGATCTTCGACAGTTGCTGATGGATTCATTGTCGAGATGGGATCAACCTGATGAGATATGCCTAGGAGGGATTAACTCAGAAAACTGAGTTTGAGCCTCTAGAATGAAGGGTGCCTTTCTTCAAGAGGGGCACTTTTGGCTGTGCCTTAGTCAATTTTCATTGACTGTTCTTCGTTTTGGCCTTTTCAGACCCTCTATGCTTTGATCTGACGTTCGCGTTGACGGATGAGTCGAATGACTCTACTTGATGATGCATCGGGTAGCCAACTCAATCTTGCTCAGGATGACTGGCTTCTCAGTTGATGACAACAAGTTTTGGTCCTTCAAGCTTAAGGGCGCCCCTGGCCAGTAGGGGCGCTTTTAGCTTTTGATTTGTTTTACTTATGCTGTGAACTGCTTGCCTTTGACCTCCTCTATCAGATGACTGATTTGTCAGAAGTTCTTGCTGATGGTTTCACTGGCGAGACTCGTCATAGCTGAGAAGATCGTCCTAGGAGGCAGTAAAGATTCTGACTGAATCTGGATGCCTTCAAGAAAGGGCGCCTTTCTTCAAGAGGGGCGCTTTTGATCATGCCTTGGCCATTTTCTGGCTTGTCTTTCCAGTTCTTCAATTTTGGCTTTTTCTGCTTGATCTCAACTCTTGATCGTTTGGCGTGTCTCGTGGACCTGCTGTCAAGTAGATCACGTAGTTGAGAGGAAGTTGGAAAGACAACATGTATAGAGTTATAGCAGATGGATTCATCTGGTGCCTGTAAATGAGGGGCGCGCCTGGCTAGCAGGGGCGCTTTCACTATGAAGCTCTCTGATTTAGCATCTTCGTTGCTGATGGATCCTGCATACTTTGCTGACGGTTGGTCAATGATCCTTGAATCAGATGATTTTGCTGATTGTTTCGTTGTTGAGCCAGCATGAGAGTGAAGAGGATGACTGAGTTGAGGATGCCAAATGATTACATTTGCCCTTTGAGATGCAAGGGCGCCTTTCTTCAAGAGGGGCGTGTTGTGACCTTTTCACACATCGCCCCATTCAAATGGGGACCCCACAATTTTTGCTCCATTTTGGTCTTTTAGCTTTTGTTTTGCATCTCTCTCTCTCTGATCTTTTGTCCTTCCACGGATGTCCCCGTTCTTTGACCTAATTTGAAAGTTTGTCTAAGACTGAAGTGAATCTGTGAAGTTAGGGTTTTGTTCTTCAGGCTAGATTGAGATTAAATCAAGTTGGTAAATTGACAGCTGAGCTTAACATTGCTTTCGAAAGGCTTCCAGTAGGCTCCCACTGAATTTTCATCATGTTCTGACGACTTACTATTTTTAGTAAGTGTTCAATCTGCGAGGTCTTTTCCTCAAGATTTCGGGATTCTGGTTACTTCAGCACGTTCAGGGTACTTCAGGGCACCTACACATGAAATTTGAGTAGATTCAGACAACTGGCTATTTTTAGCAGTTCAACCTTCGGAGGCTATTTTCGGGGTTTAAACGCATGATTCTCCAATACCTGATTGGGGAATGTTTCTGGGTTTCTCGAGACCTTCGCGATGGTATAACATGCAAATCGAGATGGTGACTTTCAGAGTTCAGCCCTCATAGGCTATTTTTAGGGTTTGCATGCAGAGTTTTTCAACGCATGTCTTGATATTCCTTATGGGTTTTCCAAGAGCTTCGCAACGGTATGACATGCAAGCAGAATGGATCAGTTTCAAGGACTTACTATTTTTAGCCAGTGCTCGCATGTTGACCAGTTTTCTGGATTTTTCTGGGTTTTTTGAGATCTCGCGGGCACTATAACATGCAAACTCATCCGACGTCTGATTGACCACTTTTCGGACACTTACTATAAATAGCAGTTTTATCCCAGCAGCTACCCAACACTTCAGTCCAGCAAGCAGAGTCGCAAGCAACAAAAACGAGGTCAAACTAAGGTCATTTGAGCCACATGCAAGTCAGATTAGGGTTTCCATCTTCGATGCCTAAAAAGTAGGGTAAAAGGCCAGAATTTCGAGAAACGAAGGTATCCCACTGCGATCAGCATCCTTCAAGCAATCTACTAGTAAAATTTGGGCATAATCCGGGCACTTACTATTTATAGTAAGTCGTCTCCGGAACATGGCTATAAATAGCAGGTCAGCACGAGGGGCAGATGTAAACAAGTTCACCAAGCAATGAGGATCACGCCTAGCAAATTTCAAGTCAATCAGAGCTGCAGAAGTCAAGCAATTTTAGGGTTTGCTAAAAATAGCAGGGTGGCTAAAAATAGCAAATGATCTCGGGCAACAGGTATAAACAAGGTAGCAAGGCCACAGGAAGGATATCGTGCTAGCTCCAGAGTCAGAATAAGTAAAAAGCCACGAAGAGTCTCACTTCTCCAAAAACTGCTAAAAATAGAATGGCAAGAGGTAGTTGAGGCGTTGAGAGTTTTCAAAAATGAAGGTCGGCATCAAGAAAATTCTAAGTATGAAAATGGAAGTAGCATAGGAGAAATGCGCCCAAGTTTGATTAAAATTCCTCCTCATAGGGTCAGATGTGCCCAAGGTGGAAAATGCTTGATAAAAATTTCTAAGTGTTAAAAATCCTCCTCATCCCTCCATATGCGCCTAAGGCATAGGCAAATTCCTTCACCACATGGGAAATGCGCCCAGGCTCGCAAGTCAAGGAGAAAACGAAGTGAAGGAAAATATTCTAAGTATAAAACTTCCTCCTCCCTACATGAAATGCGACCAAGGCTACAAGGGGAGTGCAAGAAAAATCCAAGGCAATGAGATTTCTTCCAGCATAGGTGAAATGCGCCCAGCAAGAGGGAGGGTGTTTAAAATTTTTCTAAGTGTGGAGAAATTCCTTCTCACCCCTCAAAATGCGCCCACCACAAGCAATGGCGTAGAAATATTCACTAAGGCAAGGAAGTTTCCCTCTACATGCTCAAATGCGCTTAAGGGAGATGAAGGGCCACTTGATAAGCGTGGGGATTCCTTCTAACACCTTCAAATGCGCCCACAGGTGGAAGTCAACCAAGCTAAATGCGCCAAAGGGGTGGAATGGAAGTCAACACATGCAAATGCGCCTAGCAAGGAATGAAAGCGTGGAAATTTTCTAGGCCACAAAATGGAAGCTTGCATGTGGATATGCGCCCAAGGCTGCAAGAAGGGTAAAAGGTAAATGCCTAAGGCATTGAGAATAGAAGCTTGATGGGAAAAATGCGCCCAAGGCAACATGAGGTGGAGACAGAAATTTCTAGGCGTGGAAAATAGAAGTGGTATGTGTGAAATGCGCGAAGGCATGGAAAAGCACAAAGAAAAGGTTTCCAAGGCATGGATTTCCTTCACCACCCTGAAATGCGCCCAAGACATTAAAAGTTCCTCCTTCACCTAGCAAATGCGCCCTCAAGGTGAAAAGTTTCCCCCTTCCCATGTCATATGCGCCGAAGGTTGAAGATGGAAGTTGAGGTGGTGAAATGCGCCCTCAAAGGTTGGAAGTGGAAGTTGCCTATAGAAAATGCGCTCAAGGTTTTCTCCTTCACCTGCTAAATGCGCCCTTAGGTGGAAGTTGACCCATGAATATGCGCTCTTGTTTGTGGAGGAAATAGTATAATATTGCTAGGGTGTAGGAATGCCTAAGGTTTGAAATAGAAGTGGAAGACCTCAAATGCGCCCAAGGTAAAATCAAGGAATTTAAATATTTTCTAAGGCATTTTCAAAGGTGAAAGTGTGAAGTACGCCTAGGGGGGTGATGCTAAATTTTCCAAAGGCAGGATGAAATGCGCCCATGAACAGGAGGGAATTTCTTCAGGAAAATCAAGAAAATACTAAGGCAGGAAAAATGGAGATTACAGGCGTGGAATTCCTCCAGAATGAAAATGGAATAAACCTTAGAATTTTATTATTTTCAAAATAATAAAAAAATTAAACTTACCCCTTCGTTTGGGTACACATGGAAATTGTGATTTCTGAGGGGAATTTTCTTCTAGGTATTGGACATTTCCAACTGGGAAATGGTTTAAAACTCTTCCATACCTTGCTCGTGTTGTTTCGACAAGGATTTTGGCCTGGCACCCGTTTAACAAGTTTCCTAAGGCTCCGAGGGATAAATTTTCTAAGGCATGGTAAAATAAAGCAACAGGGGGTCAAATACACTCACAGGGAAGAAATTTGTCTAAGGCATGGAGGAATTTGAAAATGAACTGAAGCTCGAACATGAAGCATTCAAATGCATCCTCAAGATGAAATATCTTCTAAGGCACAAACTCCAGGCAAGGTGGTGGATACGCCCATGATGAAAGTTTGCTAGAAAAGTGATGAATTCTATCAAGATCCGGAGATCAAACGGTCAGAACATGGAAATAAGGTAAGTAAAGTGAATTTAGATTATAAAGTGTTCTGATACTCTTCTTTTGTTTTGCAAGATGAACGTTGAAGCCAAGGCATGAGGACTTGATGAAGCTAGACAACGTTGCAACTTTGGGAAGAAGAAACGACAGTGAAGATTTGGCTAAGACACTAAGAACGTGATGCAAAAGAAGCAAATACGCCCAAGGCAGTGGGCTAAAGAAATGTGAGAGCAACAAGAAGAATCAACGCAGAAGAGCTTTTTGCAAGGAGGATTTGAACCAAGTGTTGTTGCCTCCTCCTAACGCAACAGAATTGGCAAAGAAGAACAGTGGGAACACATTTCTGGACGAGAATCTTCTAGAGGAAGATAGTGGGCATTAATTGCGGATAGTGGTTTTGCAGAGGAGTGGAGAATCTCCGGGGCATTCATTGCCCCACTCCTCTCTGTGGCGGTTTTTAGGGCAAAAACCCTAATTAGGGCATATGTGGCTCGATCTGAGCCCTTCATTGTAATTCAATCTGAACCGTCTGCTGGATTGGGCCAACTATAAAAGGGGCATCCCCCCTCATTTGTAATATATTAGAGTAGATATCAGATTAAGAGTAGAGAAGATAGAAGTTAGAACAGATAGAAAGATAGCTTAGAAGTTAGCTTAGTTTGGAAAGGAGAGAAAGACTTTCCCTTTGAAAGTTTTTGTAAAAGATTGTTGTGTAAGACTCCCATAATATAAGGATTTTCATTGATTGGTGATTCTATCTTGCATTGTGGGTAGTTGACGAGATCTTTTCGTCTTTCCAATTCAAGTAGATAGAGTAGAATAGACTTTATTTTATGCAAGTGGTCGTTAATTGTGGAGTGTGGCGTTGCGATTTGAGCTCATCTTCTTTCATCCATACCACTAGCGGGCTTACTGATGGTAAGTTCGCCTTGCGTGGTCAACTGGAGTATTGGCACTTAACTTCAATTGTGGCTCATATGTCCGTATGCATCGTAGTGATGGTATGAACATGTTGTGTCATAATTTGAACACCTTTCTCATCCTTTGAAGATTGCACCAACTTTGTTGGAGTTGTCTGAAAGGAGACGAAGCAAAGTCTGGTTTGAAGATTGTTTAAGTCGATCTTCGTCCTCCACCCTTTAGAAGTAGATTCGTAGAATTCCCATCCCTATCCCTTTTTAGTTCAATATTTCCCGGTTAATTTAGGAGTCAGGGCAATATTGTCAAATCATTTATATCCTAACTGCTTCACAAAACCGAACAATTACGTAAGTCCCCTTGAATACCCAGCATATTCACATTAGCCAACTGAGTCTATTCGCGTTAAAGGAACCTTGGAGTTGAACGCATGAACTTTCACGCAATCTTAGCATGCGGGATACTTTGATCAAGAGAGAATAGAATGACCGTTGGGCATTTTTATTCTGTGTTGATGTCGTCATAAAAAACACGTCAACAGGGCGCCTTTTTCAACTGTAGATTGTGTTTTGCCTTGGTAGACAAAACGTGCATCTTCGAGACTTAAGCCAAATTTTGGCCTTTTCCGTTTTGAGAATCTCCCTACGTTGAAACAACATGTTTTTGACCTTTTCCGCCATGGCTTCTTCGTTGAAGCTCTTGAAGCTTAACTTTCAGCGCCTGGTACTGGCCAATCTGCCATTAATGGCTGCAGAGCTCCTAACTTTGTTCTTGAAAAATATAAATAGACCCACCAGAGTAAAACATGTCTTTTGATAATTCTGACTTGATGAGTGTGATCGTGAAGGCAATTAATCCTATCAGAATTATTTTCAATCATTTCCGGGAAGGTCCTATTTTTAAGGGTTTCCTTAAAAATAGGGGCGTAAAACCCTAATTTTCATTTTTTTAGAATTTTAACCATAGGTTCCTAGACAAAAACCCACAAAGACTTCATATTTGTTTTGACCTAAAACATGCTTTTGATGACATTTTTTCATTATTTAGCTCAATTTAAGCAGAATGCCAAAAATTTCATTTTGGGTATAACAAGCAATGGCTTCCTACAAAAATTCACTCCTCACTACTAGAGAGTATGTATAAGAACGCACAGAATGACAAAAGAGTTGCTCAAGAATCAGAATGAATAAGAATGCGTGATAATGAGTATCAATGAATATGAATGAGTGTGAAAGAGTGTGAATTCTTCCTAATTCGCAGTAGTTGAAAGTCTTTATACAGTGTCATGCAATGCAACGCATTTCCTTACGGGAATGCATGAAAATTGACAGCACACACAACCAGACTTATTCAAAGGCACTTGGCGGGTTTCCAAGCCCTCACTCAACAATTTTAGAAGTGATTCGACTTAATTAAAAGCCAACAAAACAAGAATTAATCAACTGTTTAGAAGAAATAGTCACCTACAGGAGATTCCCAACTATGGCGCCCATGAAGAAATGATTCATTCTTAGTGAATCGGTCAAGGTTATTTGTCCACCACTTTGCCTACACTTGTGGTTCAATTGCCAGGCTTCCATGGCTGCGTTTCCATTCACGGGAAGACCTGGTCGTGGTTTCTATGTTTTTCTTCCTCCAACGCGTGAGTTCCTGGTGTGGCTTCCTCCACTCATAAATCAGATTTAAACTCAATTATTTCCCTAAAGTCCGATGGGTAAATTCATATCTTTTGTTTTTTAATAGTTCAAAAGTATTTTGAATTAATTTACCAAATTGACCTCCATAAAGATTTTAGTCGAGTTATGCCATAGTAATATTATTATATACATATATATATAAATAATTACTCTGCGTAATTAATATATATATATATGTATATATTTATTTACTTTAATATAAATATATATATTTATATAATATATTTTCTGTTTCCCTAATCTATATATTCATGTTTACACAAGTTGCTAGTGAATAATATCACAATATTATTTTCATCCACAGATAATAGGCGGGGTGTGTATGTATATACATGCGTATAACCATATATACCTCTGTGTATACGTATATACATGTCAACACATATGTATGAGCATATCCATCTGCCTATCATACGTATGTATCGATATGTTTATACTTATGGATACATGTACATAATGTATACATGTATATACATACTCACTCAACCTATAAACATTTATCATTCATATTTTCCATACAAGGATTAGAATACTGTAAGTCTGATAAACAAACAATCATCACTCACAAAGCACAAAGAAGTAAACCAACCTCCTAACGTCTATGGATGACTTATCAAGACCAACTTATCTGACTTAGTTCCTCCAAACCTATAATGATGTGTGTGTATGCTCAATTGGTTCTCGTTACAGGTTAACCGACCAAGCTCCTCTCCCAAGTGATACTTCCCCTCCCCCTAGAGAATGAACCTTTTCCTGCAACCACTAGCACATACCTTTAGTAGCATCACATATATAAACATCTTTAAAGTTAGAATAACTATACTTCAATAACCAACTATTCATATATGCAATATTTCACCATGAATAACATCAATTGAGACAACATCAAATGAAACAACATCGAGTGATATAACATTCATATTGATAACAAGGTACATGCATCATTAATTCATCTCGAGAATTCACATCACATTCACTTTTACCGCATCTAGCAATAGTAAATAGTATCCTCATATTTTGGGATGTAACATACTTCCCCCCTTGTAAATCATCGTCCCCGATGATATATAGCCTTTCAACATACAGTGAAAGTCAAATACAGTTTTACGTACTATTCTTAAAATATGTAAGATTTACAAAGCATTCATCCTATGTAGTAACCTTGTCCTTCCTAGACCTTGCTTCGGGTGTCCTTACTATCGCATAGGGAAAACTTGTATGCCTCACACATACTTACTCTCCCAAAGAGTTTTATTGCACATACACATCCAATATATAATAATAACTATACATAGTGATTGGAAATCATTGGCCCATGAATTTATCCTTAGTATAATCCCAATAGAAAAGGAAATGTTGATGTATTGTACACTACATCGTGGGTCCCATCCTTTCCCTTCGGTATTTACACCTTTAGACAACTCATAAACCAAGTACGTCCATCACTTACACATCCGTTTTACTTACCATAAAGTACTTTCTCTTGATTACTTGTCCATTTTGAGCATATCATTGCTTCTGGACACCTGTCAAATCTTGATACTGCTTCATACTTAAGCTTTGTATTGACAAAGTTTCATTGATCACTTTGATCTATTACTCCTTTTTGACATCTATCAAGTTTATGGTTTACCCCATTTCTAAGCTTATTTTGGCTTATAGAGTTTTCAACCTTTCCTTTTCATATAATGGTCTAAACTTCATTGTTGAAGTCTATAAATCATTTGAGATTCAATCTACCATCTTGACTATAATAATATTTTGCACATTCGCTCCACTGAATGTTTCATAGTATGATCATGGTTTACACAACCCTATCATTATTTGCTAAATTGAAATAACCTTTCAGGATTACTAAGCAACTACTTGATCGCAATATATTATTTTAGGACTAAAATCCTATAAGTCAAGTTTCCGAAAGGCGTTGGTTACTTTGATGAGTTTGTCCACTTGAACATTATGTTAGTTCTACTAACATAGACATATTGCTCTGTCTTGTGTTCTACCATTTCCTTTTGGAATCTCAAGAGAGTTCACATGTCCTACCTTTGATGACATCCGGTCTTCATTTCGTGGTATACTAGACTTTATCTTGCTACATTCCGTGCAGCTTCTTACTTTTTCTTTTCCAGATTATAGTGGTTCCTCATTCGACAATTCCGTTGCCCTTCCGATGTCCTAAATCTGACATTCCTTTCCTTATTTCATTCGTGAATCTTCATAGGTTCTTTTATATCCAATAATAGTCTATCCTTTGACTAAGTGAAAACCTATTTCGATCTCACACCATCATTAATTCCCATGTAATAATGGTTATAAGTTTTGTGGAGATGACTCTCATCTATCTTAGGACATCCATACTGTGAATTTCTTTTGTCGTTGGATTATTTTCAAAGATGCAATTCATCTTCTAATTTTCCCGATTAAATCTGGTACTAATTTTTGAGTATTAATCCCCGTTCAATCACGTTGATCTCTAGATAATAACTGTTACATCCCCTTTATCGTGAACATGTGTATGACAATGAAAGTAAGGTTGCTATGTTAGTTTCAAGTAATTGCTTTTCATGAGAATGTGAATTGTGGAAAGAATAATTGTTTATGTCGTAATTTCAAATGAGAATGATTTTCTTATATATGCGAGTGGTTTTCCTATTAATGTGGAAATGAATGTGTTCATGAGATATACGTGTTGACGTGCTTTTTATGACAACGCCAGCACAGAATAAAGTTGTCCAACGGTCACTCTATTCTCTCTTGATCAAAGTGTCCCACATGCTAAGATTGCTTGAAAGTTCATGTGTTCGACTCCAAGGTTCCTTTTATCGCAAATAGACTTAGTTGGTTGATGTGTTTTGCTGGTTATTTCAAGGGGACTTACGTAGTTGTTCGATTCTGTGAAGCAATTAGGACATGAATGATTTGGCAATATTGTTCCGGTATCTAGACTGACTCGGAAAATGCAGAATT
The DNA here is from genome assembly GCA_007115665.2 of Sequoiadendron giganteum. Classification (NCBI taxonomy): domain Eukaryota; kingdom Viridiplantae; phylum Streptophyta; class Pinopsida; order Cupressales; family Cupressaceae; genus Sequoiadendron; species Sequoiadendron giganteum. Next base: position 330,391,321 of record CM021103.1, on the reverse strand, counting down.
TAAAGGGGATAGGGATAGGAATTCTAAAATCTACTCCTAAAGGGTGGAATGTAAAGATCAATTCGAACAATCTTCAAACCAGACTCCGCTTTGCCTCCCTCCGGACAACTTCCACAAAGTTGGTGCAATCTTCAAAGGATGAGAAAATATTCAAACCATGACACAACATGTTCATACCATCACAACGATGCATATGGACATATGAGTCACAATCGAAGTTAAGCGCTATTACTCCAGTTGACCACGCAAGGCGAACTCACCGTCAGCCAGTCATTATGGCAGTTGCCATTAATAATGATTCCTTCCTTGTAAAAATTCGAATTCTTCCTCTTAGTTTGCCAGTTAACTCTTGGCGATTTAAACAACTCGCGAGAAAAAAAAATCACCTGACTTGATTTAAAATTCCATTTTAAAATCTCGTAGTGTTTAAATAAATTCAACTCGAAAAATTTCATGGGAGTTGTAAATTTATTTCCAACTTTTAAAATGTCTGTCATTTAAATCCTCGATTTCATAAAATTTGCCTTAGACATTTTAAATTCTCTCTTTAAAATGTTCAACTCCGAGTGATTAAAAATTATTTGCCTGCTCGAAATAATTCATCCTCTGAGATTTAATTTCCGTTAGGAAAATAATCTAGGCAAAACGAAATTCCTCTGAAAATATTAAAATTTCCCTTAGGAAATTAATTTTAAAATTCTGTCAATTCACGGGTGCCATTTAAAGAGGTTCATTTAATTTTCCATTTGACCCATGGAAAATATTCATCAATATTAAATCTTCCCCTTGAAAAATATTCGTCAACCTTCAACTGCCTTTGGAAAATTTTAAAATTCATCAAATCATCCTTCCATGCCAAGGGCGTATTTTTCCCTAGTGAAATGTTATCTCACTTAGAAAAATTTTCTAACATTTTCTCTGTTGGCGTACTTGACCCTTGGTATATTTTTTATCTGATTAAAAAATCTCCATGCCTTGTGAAAATTTTTAAAAAAAATCTCATCCTCCCTTAGGCGTATATTTTTTTGTGTGGAGTCCACATTTAAATTCCCACGCCTTAGTTTATTTTCCCAACCTCTCAACACTTCAAGGGCGGATTTCTTTCCTTGGCACTTTATTTTATTCAAATTTAAAAAATTTCCATGCCTTAGCATTATTTCTCCACCCTCTTGACCCCTTGGGTGTATTTAGACACATGAGCTTTTAATCTTTATCATGGGCGCATTTAGCCCCTCCAACTTTTATTTCCTTGCCTTAGAAAATTTCAAGGCTTCTAACTTGATTTTCCTTTTACCTTGGGGGCGCAAATATGTGTGCTAGCTTTTATTTTCAAACACTTAGGCGTTTTCAAGGCCTCATCACAAGGTGGGCGCAAATGAGGTGATGTGCTTTCATTCTAAATGCCTTAGACAATTTTCAAACACCTCTATAACCTTGGGTGCATTCCCACTAGGCAACTTTTGTTTCATGCCTTAGAAATTTTTTTATAAAATCATCTTGGCTGGGCGCATTTCATAGGCTACATTTTCATGTGAGGTCGCATTTTGACCTTGAAGCTTTTGTTTTTGCCTTAGGCGTTTTCCTTTTACTTAACCCCTTGGGCGCATTTTGAGGTATGAGCTTCCATTTGAGGGCGCCTTTTGCTAGGTGGGCTTTCAATTCCATACTTAGCCGCTTTTACTTAACCTCTTGTTCCTTAGGCGCATATTAGGGGTCTTACTTCCATTTTTGCCTTAGAATTAAAACTCTTGCAAGGTGGGCGCATTTACTAGGCCAAGCTTTCAACTTGGGCGCATTTCTCATGTTGGACTTTCAATTATGCCTTAGGCGTTTTTAGCCTCTTGACCCCTTGACTTGGGCGCATTTCCTAGCTGAGATGGGCGCATTTTGCAGCTTCAACTTTTATTCCCTTGCCTTAGGAATTTTCAACTTGAGGGCGCACTTGGAGGGGTCAACTTTCGTTTTGTGCCTTAGAACTTTTTTCAACATTTTCAACAACTTGAGGGTGAGGGCGCATTTGAGGGGTGCCACTTCCGTTTTAGACTTAGAAAATTTTAAAGCTACCAATCTTGAAGGTGGGCGCATTCTAGAGCCTCTACTTTCAATTCCAACACTTAGAATATTTCAAGAGTTTGATCAAGGTGGGCGCATTTTCTCTGCTCAACTTTGAATTTTGTACTTAGAAAATTTCCAGATTTCATTCTTGAGGTGGGCGCCTTTTAGAGCTCTTGCTTTCATTTTCCCATACTTAGAAAAATTTTCATGTCTCTGCTTGCTATTGCTTTTGCATTCTATTTTTAGCAAGTTGTGCTATTTTTAGCAAGTCCCTTGATTTTCAACCTCTAAGGCTCCGTTTTGCCTGAAAATTTCATCATATGATCTTCTTCACCTTGTGAACCTGTTTTGCCAGTCCTCTGCCCTGACCTGCTATTTATAGCCACCTGCTATTTATAGTAAGTTTTGACTTTCTGACTTCAGTAGCTCCGTTTTGCCTGAAAGTTGCAACGCTTGATCTTGATAGCTTGAGTGTCACTCTGATGCCAACCTCGGGTGCAGACCTGCTATTTATAGCCGTGCCCTGACTTACTAAAAATAGTAAGTTCTCCGATTTCGCTCAAATTTTGCCAGCAGGTACCTTGAAGTGTGCTGACATTGGTGGGGTGCTTCGTTTCGGCTATTTTTGGATTTTACCCCCTATAAAAGTGGAAACCCTAATTTGACTTGTATGTATCCCGAACGGTCTCCGTTTGACTTCGTTCCTTCTGCATGTCGTTCTGTTTGCTGAACTGGAGTGTTGGGGGCGGCTGCCAGAGTGTACCCGCTAAAAATAGAAACTGCCTGAAAAAGTGACTCATCCACTGCCGGATGGTTTTGCATGTCATATTGCCCGTGGGATCTCAAGAAACCCAGAAAAACCCAGAAAACTGGTCTGCATGCATGCACTGGCTAAAAATAGTAAGTCCTCAAAACTCGATCTTCTCCGCTTGCATGTCACACCGTTGCGAAGCTCTTGAAAAACCCAGAAGGAAAAACCCGACATGCGTTGAAAAACACTGCATGCGAACCCTAAAAATAGCCTCCGAAGGCTGAACTCTGAAAGTGATCGTCTCGGTTTGCATATTACATCACTGCGAAGGTTTTGGAAAACCCAGAAGGATTCTCCAGACATGCATCTGAAAAGCTCATGTGGAAACCCTGAAAATGGCTCTTGAAGCCTGAACTGCCAAAAATAGCAAGTCGTCTGATCTGGCTCAAAATTTACGTGTAGGCAGCTTGATGTTACCCGGATGCAGTGGAACTGACAGAATTCCAAAATCTCAATAAAATAGTCCCAAATTGAATACTTACTAAAAATAGTAAGTTGCCGGAATACAGTGAAAATTTAGGGGGACTCTGCCGGAAGTCTTCTGACTGCTGTACTAAGCTTAGATTTCAATTTCGTGACTCAGTTTGACCCTTAAAAGCCTGGATGGCGGGAAACCCTAATTTCACAGATTTGAACAATATTTTAACCTGGGTCAAACGACAGGACATCCCCGGAAGGACCAGAGACCAGGGAGAGAGCGAACCAAAGCCAAAAGACCAGAATGGAGCAAAATTTAGGGGGTCCCCATCTTGATGGGGTGATGTGTGAAAAAGGTCACAACAATACGTTGAGAACGATCTAACCATAATTCCTGTCAGTGGGTGCAGGATTGCCGACGCCACGAGAAAAAGGGAAATATCATCAGGGAGAGGACGTGGTTAACAAGGATCAATTTATCATCAAACCTAGAGTCGGTGCAAGACAGTTGTGTTGACGTCATGACCTTAGCCATAAATAATTTAATATAATTATTGATTAAGGAAGACAATTTAAAAATATATATCAATAATCACCTTTTAAGGAGATTGCAAATGGTTAATAAATATTAAATTACAATAAAAGATATAATTAAAGAATTTAACAATATCCTTTTGAAAGTTGGGCGAACCAATTCTTGGTACGTATATATTTTTGCAATGGATATTTAATATTAAATTAATAATAATGGATTTAATCCTAAGGCCATCGATCAAATATGAAAATATATGAAAGGATATCGAAAATGAATTAATTAAAAATGTTGTGAGTTGTCGGCGGTAGTCTTTCCGTCATCCTTCCTTCGAGCCTCTGAGTGAAACGGCCATGTTGGAAGCCAAGAAGTCTTAGGGGTTCTTGGAATCCGAGAGTGGAGGTTTATTGGAGGTATTCGCATTTAACCTGGAGGCTTCTCTTTTCATTTGCCTTTTTCTTCTTCTCACGGCTACTACTCTGTTGGGGCTCGTCTTCTCTGAAAAACACCATCGGCTATTATTGTGAAGCTTAGTCGATCTTTCCAGAGATGATTATCATCTGGTCTTAACCCCTTACTTGCTGCTCTCATACCTGGTCGCGCCTCTCATTTCCAGTATGGCAGTATCGGCAATCACTTGTCGAGTCTTTCATCTTCATTATTGAATTTCACCCCTGCCTTAGCTCAAGTTTTTCCATTCTATTGTATCGGCATTCTTCTGCTAGATAACCTTATAGGATATGCATTCGTTGTGTCTGGTAACAATTCATGGCTTCAATCTTTCGGAATATGGTTGTTAACTCCTGAATTCACCGATGCCATCTCTCTTGTTTGGAAGCTACGGTGGCTTTGCAGCTAAACCTGTTCTTCAGAGGAAAAGAGTTTGGAACTATTCGAGTATTAGAATCTTCATTTTTAGGCAAGTAGTGCATACAATTCTTCAGTGTATTACAACGATGATTCCATCCTTGTTGAACATCCTTTGTAGAGGAAAATAAAATCAATAATCTTTCTCATCTTTCTGTATGATAAATGGAAACGAATCTTTTAATATCATCAGGGGTAGGATTGAAAAAGGATCTTTCTAAAAGGAGAACCCAAACCTCATTCTCTTCTTGCAATCGAATATATCTTTGTCTTTGTTATGCTTCTGAAACAGGAATTCTTTTGAACTACTTAAAATTACTTGAAAGACATGCTCTGCCTGATTAAGCCGAATATTATTCTTATCTTCTCTCTAATCTTGAAGCTGGTCAAGTGCATGTAATTGCTCACCCGAGTCTTTAAAGGGGTATATAGATATGTGGGTCTTGAAGATCTTCAATGTCGTATGGATCTCTTTCTTTATGTTTAAACTTTATGGTAAAGGTATAACCCTAAACTAAAAGGTAATGATAATCAAACCTGTCACTGAGAATTAGACCAAGAACTGAGATTAACTTGAGCCGAGAATAGTTAAAGTGTTTCTCTTGATGCAAGCAATGTTATGCTTATGATTTACAGAAAAGAAAACTTGGTCTAAGCCTTGTAAACCCTTTCTCATCTTTGAAATTTTGGAATAACTATATCCGGTTGGAAACTCATGTTGCAAGATGAATCTTTGAAAATATAAAATATAAAAGAAATAAAAATATTAAATGCTGAGCAAGGGTGAGAGTGCTGACGGCACAGGAGTGCTAGTAACGATATAAAAATCCTTGGCCAAGGTATGATGCCAGTTAGGCATTGGTCAGCTATTATGAACCAGATATACTTTTGGTCAGATTGATCTTTCTGGTTAGGAGGTACCTACAGAGGAGGGATCGACCAGGGGTATAGGTTCATGACACCGGGCTCAAAATGGCATGATGATAATTTGATCCTTGTTGGTTACCCTCATGAAGGGACGGGTTTCTTCAGTAGAAGAAACACGGGAGACTAGTAGGTCTTCGGATGGGTGGTAAAGCCCTTGATGATGTTTCCCTTTCTCTCAATGATAAGACTGTTCAAGTAAATCAGCATGGTGATGACGTCACATTGTACTCTCTTTCTCTCTCTCTCTCTCATAATTCAAGGTATACGCATTTGTCAATTTAAGATTATTTGCAATGCTGCAATAAATTGTATTTATTTTTGTTAAATGTTCATATGTAGAAACTGCAGTTGATTAGTTAGACAGTTATTTGACTCATTCAACAGAATTGAAAGATTTGAAATCAAATAATGACTATAAGAAGTTATTTCTTGCCTTCAGTTAGTTAACTTGTTAAATAGATAATTCGTTAGTTACTTGCCGGATGAAATGTGGCAGTTAGTTTTTCAATTTCTTAAACCCTAGGATGACAGCTATATTTATTGCTCTTACATTACAGAAGCAAAGAAAAGTTGGTTATTGTTCTTTTGAATTTTCAGTTATAAGAAATCGGTTAGTTGTTTCCTTTCAGCTGAAATGGAAATTCAAAAGTTAGTTGAGGAATTGAATATGATGTGTTTATTTAAATTGAATTTCTTTTCCGTTCAAATTGCAAAGGAAACCTAGCATGAAAGCAAGTTAGTTAAACTTTAGCTGATTCTGGAAGTTGGTTTGCATTTTTAAATTGTAAACAAGTAGAGTGTTACAATAACAAATTTAATTGCATATCTAATCATCAAGCATGAACGTTTAACTCTATGATTTCTATATTTATTGCTCTTACATTACGGAAGCAAAGTAAAGTTGGTTATGGTTCTTTTGAATTTTCAGTTATAAGAAATCAGTTAGTTGTTTCCTTTCAGCTGAAATGGAAATTCAAAAGTTAGTTGAGGAATTGAATATGATGTGTTTATTTAAATTGAATTTCTTTTCCGTTCAAATTGCAAAGGAAACCTAGCATGAAAGCAAGTTAGTTAAACTTTAGCTGATTCTGGAAGTTGGTTTGCATTTTTAAACTGTAAACAAGTAGAGTGTTACAATAACAAATTTAATTGCATATCTAATCATCAAGCATGAACGTTTAACTCTATGATTTCTTAATCATATAGGAGAGTCTCAACTTTGATATATCTATTCTAAGCACAAGTAACAATTCCAATGTTCTTCTCCGTAAGATTTTCAACATTTCATGATAAGTGAAAATTTTATGACGTTCCGTCATGACAATAGATGCTTCCTTTTGATAGTGTATCTCTTTAATATAAGAGCCACTCAAAGTAAAGTTTTGTCAATGATACGACTTCCTTTTAACTTACTACACATCCATCCTATTTTTCCATCCTTATAGAGTTTCATCAACTCAAAAGATATTCAATCGCATGGGCGAATCTCAAACCCAATATTCCCTTCCAATTCTTAGGATGGAATCCTCAATTGTTGACTAGTCCATTTATTTATAGATTTCCCCACTCTATATGTCTCAGTCAAGACCAAATGTACAAATCAGCCAAATAAGTTATTTCTAACTTATATGTGTTTAAGAGTAATCCAGTACATAACCCAACTCAATAGGTTAAGTCTTATCCTATTGTCTCTCTCTTTATTTGAATGAACTTCTTGTCCCAATTAGGTTATCTTTAACCCAAGGTTTCATTCAAGAGTAAGGTAGTGATCAAGTGATTTAATCATTCTCATTAAGAGATTTTGATATGGTTCTCATAACATCACATCCTACATTATCCTTCACTCCATCTCTATGGCTTAAATAGCTAAACCTTTTTCGTCCATAGGTTTCTTAGCATAGTAAGCTTCAGTGTCAAGTTGTTTTATGACATGGATATATTGCATATAGAAATAAAATCTTTATCTATATTCTCCATATAAAGTGTATAGGAGTATAGAGACACTTTCTTCCAATCACGAGAATCTTAGATCTTCCTTGCCAATCCCATAGACAATGATCTTCCTCAGCATGATCTAATTATCCGCCTATCCTTTTCTAAGGCATTTGAAAATAATACCCATTGATTTTCAAATCAGATAATCATAAGGTATCTAGGTCATAGTCCTTAACCTTTCCATTTATCCTATTCCCTTGTGGTCATAAAATGTATGACTTAATTGTCCTTATGACTTGCGAAGAAGTCATTAGTTCTTCCATATTGAAAACATTCCAACGTTTTTGTTGGGTGGGGTACTTATGTTGAGTCTTCCTTCCCCCCTTAGTGTTTTCGCAACTTCTGTTCTAGTTACGTTGAACTCCTAGCAATTACTTGCTTCTTTGGAAAGGGTTTGTCATTCCTTGTTGACTTTCCATTGCCTTCTCTTGCCTTAATGACATACTTTAAATATACTCTTTCCTGAAGTTTAGATTCTTCAATGCTTTATATCCCACAAATTCATAATTTTGGATCATCCGTAGGAGATCTAATGAATAATCAGCAATTTTTAGGAGTTTAAGAAGCACACTAATATTCCCATTTTCTTTCTAATATCCTTTTTAATGGAGGGATATCCATGCTCACAAACCTCTTTTGTTGATGTACTTCTCAACTTAGAGTGTTGCTTTCCTTGCAACTTCTAGTGTTCTGACACATAGTGTCATGTTGCATTCCATTTCCTTTTGGAACCACTAAACATATGTTGATTTTCGTAATTCATGTTGGTGAATTCTACTTATAACTTCAACCTAACCATGTTCTATCCAAACTTGTTTTTAAAAAAAAACCAACCTGATTTACCTTTTTGGACTTCTTTCTCACACTCACCTTGTTATAAGTCCTTATTCCAATGCTTGGAATCTTATTCTCTCATAGCCTTTGAGATACCAAAGTTGTTTTGGTCTCAAAACTTCAATGACCTCATTGATTTTGGCTGGAGGAACCTTGCTCATGTCTTTGATTGTTTCCTCTGACCGTTTTGGTCTTTTCTCAATTTCTAGGTACTAACTCTTTTCTAACAAGATCTTTATCTTAACACAAGAGTTTATGTCATGAGTTCTCCAACCCTCGTGGATACCTCCTTCGTTGACATCCTAATTCAATCTAATTTATGCTGACTTCGTATGCACATAGATTCGTAGGTGTTTCACCAAATACAAGAGTTCCTAACTCTGACAATTGTAGGTTGCTACAATTAAGGGTTTCCCCATTCCTTCTCTTTTCTCAGAGTCATATAACTATATTGTAGGATAAGGTGTATACTGGTTATTTTTCCTAACCTTCCTACATAACCTGATTGCATAATCTTCCGCAATCCTAGGTATTGTCATAAGTTGTTGGTTTAGGAATTATGATTCTTGGGATAATTCTTAACTACTCTTGACTTTCACAAGTTACTAAGGTTCTAATCTTCCTGTTCACTTCTCTAAGTTATTTTCTCTTGCCGTTGTGGCACAAGAACTTTTCAACCTTTATCTTCTGATAAAGTTTACGCATTGTTGCATAATGAGCTCATAGGTTTCAGTGCAGAACCTGGTAGCTTTGATACCACATGTAACGACCCGATCCTTCGGTAAAATAATTTTTTTCCAATTTACATCAAAAGAGTAAATAAACGTGCTAACAAGTTATTGCAATATAATTTTTCTTTCCTTTATTGATAAAATATGAACAAGATATCATAATAGAATTACAATAAAGATTCCATGTCATTACAATAACTTCACAAATACAAGTAATCGTAAAACGTACCTTATCTAACTTAGCTCCAATGAGCTTTAGGACAAATAGTAGTAAGAAGGTCCAAGAATCCGCCTTTCAAATCTTGGTACTTCAGTAGCCTTCAGAGGAGGGGAAGAATCACTCAGGCGCTTTTCCGCCAACCACAGACTTATAATGCGGTCCCCTGCACATCTATCATTTGATAGATGGCCCTCCCTTCAACGAAGAGATTGGTAGAGTAACCGATACTGTTAACCAACTGAGCATAGTGGTGTGCCCTACATAACTAGAACCTGTGCATCCGACAGACTCTCACTCTAGCATGAAATACAAGATCACGATGAACTGACAGTGTAATCATCGCCCAATCTAAGAGGATGTAGGTACATTACACTACTTTGATCAAAGTGTTTCATACAACATTTCTACCGAGGGTCAATTGTCACATACACTATTTAGGGTCGATTTGACTTAGGGCTATCTTACACTACGCGTAGGTCTTTGTCTTCTAATGGGTAATCTGTACCTCGAACATCCTACATCATTTTGTACTACTAGAAATGAGTTTGCATAATCAAGTAATTCACATATCCCCTCCTATACGGGAAATCTTTATCCTAGGAGTGCTCAACTTATCTAAGTTAACCCAATAACTGAAGCTGAAGAATTTACTTGACTCCTGTCCTCATCCCAATCCTAATATATTGTAGCTAATGAAAACAATACTCTCCATATATGGAGATCATACAATTTAATGTAAAATACAACTTAGAAAGCAACCATTCACTTCTTATGTACCAACGGAACATCCTACGTTCCAACATCACTAGTATAATTAAACACTTATGTTGTGCCTCGTATGATATTGTTGAGTTCTTCAATCAAGTACTTCCTACTGGAATGAATCAGCATCGCAAGTACCTCTCCTATTCTCTCCTACATGGGAATGAATATTTCTTAGGAGTTTTTAGCTAGCTTTTCTGAGTTAATCTAATAACTTAGTTGGCTATAATGTACTTGAATCAAGCTCTCATCATAGTCCTAGTAGTAATATCTAAGATAATGAATACTCTCCTTTATACAAAGATCATACAAGTAAAGCAAATAGAAACTAAATGCATTGTCTATCTTTGAGATGGACTATTACTTTTTAATACAATCATGCATGAACTATACCTTATTTACTTCATGCAACTTTTGGACATTCAAAATGCAAGCATCATACAACATCATCATATTATGTTTGCCTATTATGTCTTCACAAGTTTGAAGTTATAAAGGGCAGAATAGTACTTCATTGATCTAGCATGACTTCATAAAAATCAAAGATGAAATGAGAATAATGTATTCATGCCTAGATTAAGCTTTCCACAGGTGATGATGGACTCTTCTTGCAGTAATCCAGATTTCAGAGCTTCTCTGTTCTTTCACACAGAAAAATACTCTTCCCAGAAATTGTTCTCACACAAACAATGGTCTCTCACAGATAATGGCTTCCTATAGAGTTTCACTTCTCACAGCAATGGCTTTCTATAGAATTTTACTGCTCACAACAATGGCTTCCTACAAAAATTCACTTCTCACAGCAATGGCTTCCTACAAAAATTCACTCCTCACAGCATTGGCTTTTTACAGAATTTCACTTCTCACAGCAATGGCTTTCTACAAAAATTCACTCCTCACAACTAGGGAGTATGTTTAAGAACGCACAAAATGTTAAAGGAGTTGCTCAAGAATCAAAATGAATAAGAATGTGTGATAATGAGTATCAATGAATATGAATGAGTGTGAAAGAGTGTGAATTCCTTCTAATTCGCAGCAGTTGAAAGTCTTTATATAGAGTCATGCAATGCAACGCATTTTCTTATGGGAATGCATGAAAACTGACAGCACACACAACTAGACTTATTCAAAGGCACTTGGCGAGTTTCCAAGCCCTCACTCAACAATTTTAGAAGTGATTCGACTTAATTAAAAGCCAGCAAAACAAGAATTAATTAAATGTTTAGAAGAAATCGCCACCTACAGGAGATTCCTAACTATGACATCCATGAAGAAATGATTCATTCTTAGTGAATCGGTCAAGGTTATTTGTCCACCACTTTGCCTACACTTGTGGTTCGATCGCCAGGCTTCCATGGCTGCGTTTCCATTCACAGGAAGACATGGTCATGGTTTCTACGTTTTTCTTCCTCCAATGCATGAGTTCCTGGCGCGGCTTCCTCAACTCAAAAATCAGATTTAAACTCAATTATTTCCCTAAAGTACGATGGGTAAATTCATATCTTTCTTTTTTTAATAGTTCAAAAGTATTTTAAATTAATTTACCAAGTTGACCTCCATAAAGATTTTAGTCGATTTATGCCATAGTTCATTGTTTCAAATAAAGTCTTTATTCAAACTTAACTATGAGATAGATCAATTTATTTCAAAATTGATTAATATATAAATTTTAATCATATATTATATAATACAATATTTATATATATAGGTATATTTAAGTAATATATATATATATATATATATATATATATATATATATATATATATGTATATGTATATATTTATTTACTTTAATATAAATATATATATTTATATAATATATAATATATTTTCTTTTTCCCTAATGTATATATTCATGTTTACACAAGTTGCCAATCAATAATATCACAATATTATTTTCATCCACAGATAATAGGCGGAGTGTGTATGTATATACATGCGTATAACCATATATACCTTTGTGTATACGTATGTATATGTATATACATGTCAACACATATGTATGAGCATATCCATCTGAGATTATATATCATTGGCTCATGAATTTGTCTTTGGTATAATCCAAATAGAAAAAGGAATGTCGATGCATTGTACACTACATCATGGATCCTATCCTTTCCCTTTTGTATTTACACTGTGTTGTACCCAAACCAAAATTTTTGCTTCATTAAGGCATTTTGCTTAAAATGGTCTAAACCTTGTAAAAGTGGGGTCAAAACTCAGTTTTTGGGCAAATAAAGTATGGGCTTTTAGTCAGTGTGATGCCAGGAAGATACTGGCAAAATTTGAAAATTTTGAAAATTAGGGTTTCTGAAGTCTATTTTTAGCCCGAAACCCTAAAAAATAAGAACTTGTCAGAATTGGCTGAAATTAATTTTGATTGGCTTATTTCACATCACGATCACAGTGGTGAAGTCAGTTTCAGTTAAAAGTCAGTTTAAGGCTGGTGGGTAGTTATAACTTTTTCAGGAGAAAAGTTAGGACCTCTGAGGTCATTAATGGCAGTTGGCCAGTACCAGGTGTTAATATCTAAGCCTGAAACTCAAAGAAGAACACTCTACGATGAAAGATGTTGAAAATTATGCTTTTTGACGGAGGAGATTTTCAACGAGGTAAAAGTACTGTGAAATTGGCTAAGTCTGGATTGAAAATATTCTAAGTCTGGAGGTCAAAAGCGCCACTTTCAGCTAGGGGCGCCCATCATTATGGAAGCTGTATTCAACTTTTTGTGAGATTTTCTACCAAGATGATTTCTTCAGTTTCCTGATAGCTTCGCAATGAGCTAGCCAGCCAGTCCGATGGAGGAGTAAAACGCCTGAAAACGTAAATTCAGTACAAAACGAGGAAAATACAAAGTAGATGATTTTGAAGAGAAAAAGCGCCCCTGGAGGCCAGGGGCGCCCATCTTTTGGAAGATTCAAATGAAGTCTTTTGATCAAGTGACACCCAGGAAGTTTGTTTTTATTTTTGGTCCAGCTCCGCGATACATCTGTCAGCAGGTGAATTTGAGTTGCCGAGTTGCCGCCATCAGTGGTCAAACTTGAGGTTCCAGACTTGATCAGAAACTATTCAGGAAGGACAAAAGCGCCCCTGGAGGTCAGGGGCGCCCAAGGTTTTAAGACCTTAAATGAAATCTGTTTGATGATTTCAGATGCTCATCTCGTTCGTGTCAGCGTCAGCTTTTCGTTCCTTGTCTCAGCCAGTTCAGAAGATGTCTTGGCAATCCGCAGCCGGAAGTTAAGTAATTCTTGGTCAGTTGCAGTAATGGTTGACAGTGGTTGGGAAAAGCGCCCCTGGAGGCCAGGGGTGCCCATGATTTAGGAAGCTTTAATGATGTTTTTATACAAAGTGTTCATCAGGAGCCTTTGCTCAGAATTCAGTCTGCTCCGCAGTGAGCCAGTTGGCACGTTCTGAAGTTTTGTCAAATACCGGGAAACGCCAAGTGAAATATGGTCAAGTTATCAGTGAAAATGATGAAAATGCCTGAAAATATTCTAACAGTGAGGTCAAAAGCGCCCCTGGAGGCCAGGGGCGCCCATCTTTTTGAAGCCTCAGATGGTTGAATTTTGAATTGCCACCTCAAGGAATCTTCTTGTCAGATTTGGTCCTGCTCTTCATCGAGATTGTCAGCCAGTTGATCCGACGTGACAGTCAACCAGAATCAGTGATCGAACATGAGCTTCGTTTGAGGTTTTAGATTCTAAATTTTCAGAAAATGTCTAAGTAAGGAAGGACGCCTAAAGTCAAAGGTTGACTTTTTTGAAATTCAAAAGTAGAAGTGCGCATGAAGAGAGTTTTCAATTTACCAAATTTAGATCTTCAGTTAAACTCTTTGCAAGTCGACTTCTATTTTACCTATTTTTAGTCATAACTGGCAAAAACTAGTTTGCATGCATTAGTTAACTGAGTCTTTCAAGGTGGCGCCCTAATTTGGGGTTGTTCTACATCCAGTTAACTGAGTTTGAAGCCAAATATAGGCCATGCGTGAGTTTTGAAGCACCAGTTGTACTTCAAGCGCCATTTCCAATGCTTGACATGCATTTCACACGCCTTAGAAGATATTTTGCTATATATTTTTACTAATGGCGTCCATTATTCTTCATCAGAGTTGACATGAAACATCTTTTCTTGAGCATAGAATTGATCTGCAGGTGCTACAGGTGTCAGATTTCGGTGTTCTTCGTAGCTACAGATTCAGATTGTTCAAGGGAAGATTATTTCAAACTTCGTTTTCCATTTGCATGCAGGTTTTATCAATTCTACTTCAAGCATAGACGAATTTTTATAGAAGAAGAGAGAAAACAAAAAAAAATAAAACTTCTATTCTTCTATCTTACTTTCTTCTATTCTCGTCTTAGGTTTTCTTCGCATGTCAAGGAAAAGGATAGATTTTTCAAAAAAAGCATCATCTGGGTTCGAGTATTTCAGCATCAACAACAATACCCATGTCTTAGATTATTTTGTGAAAATTGCCCCGTTGCCTCTTTTCTAGAAGCACTGTGCTTTTTTCCAGAATTCTCTTTGCATGTGGGCCTAAATCACATTTTTTCGCAAATCTGTTGATCTGGGTGGTTTCAGGATTCATTTCTATGCAAAACCCATGTTCCAGATTTTCGCGAGAAAAATTGCCCCCAGTGCCCCTAACTGCCAGTTCAGATCTCAACTGAAAACCTTTTGCATGCGGGCCTAAATCACATTTTTCTGAATTTCTGACGTTGTGGGTCATCTTAAAATTTGATTATGCACAAAACCCACGTCTCAGAATATTTTGTGAAAATTGCCCTTCGACAGGTTATTTTTAGCCTTATCTGGAGTGATTTTTGGTTTTCCGGAGAAGTTGTCAGAACGTAGCTGTGTTCACAGTCAACAGGCGAGTTTTTCCGAATGCAGTTCACACAAATCGAATTCAAGACGATGTCAGTCTTAATTCATGATTTCATCAGAAAAGCTGACATTGATTTGTATCAAGCGCATCAGAAAGGTTGACAAGCGTAGTCACTCAAGTCCACATGGTTTTATGCCTCGTATAGCTGATTGTCTTCCAAGGCCAGTTTAGAGGGTTGATAAGCATGAAAAACGTGAGAAACGTCAAGCTGCAGAAGAAATAGTGGCCATCACTTCAGTTTACAGAGCCGCCAGAGTTACCAACCAATGAAGGGCCAGTTTAAGTATGCAGAGGTTTTCGGTTTTGCTTGAGTTACTAACTAGCAGTTGATTGACAGTTGAGACATGTGATGACTTCTAGATGGTGATGCAGTTACTAACCTCGTGGAGGGGATACTTGCTCGAGATCAGGGTCAGTGAACTTCAGTTCAAGGCATCCCACCTTTTCCAAGATAGACATTAGACACAGGAGTTAAACTCGAGGCTTCTTTCCGAGTTAACTTGCTGTTATACATTGCATGCATGTCTTTCTTGGAAACATCTACGTACACTTGGAGATTAGATTAGATTTTTCAGTTAACTGATAGTAGCATTCCAGTTAACTTGCTTTCAGTAAGGACGTGCATGCTTGCACATTGTCTATTTAGATTAGATGTTTCAGTTAACTGATGATAGTTTCCCAGTTAACTGTGTAGGTTCATTCAATTAGGTTTAGAGAATAAGATCTTGCATGCATTGCAAGACTTTAGTTGACTCAAGGTGATTTTAGGGTTGCCTACACCTTGAAGTCTATAAATAAGAGCTTTAAGCTCATTTGTAATCATCAAGCACAAACGTTTAGCTCCATGATTTCTTAATCATACAGGAGAGTCTCAAATTTGATATATCCTTTTTTGAACACAAGTAACAATTCCGATGTTCTTCTTTGTAAGATTTTCAACATTTCTTGCTAAGTGAAAATTCTGTGGCGTTCCGTCATAAAAATAGATGCTTCCTTTTGAAAGCGTATTGTTGGCGTTTCAATTAGCACCTCTGGAGTGCTTATTGGAAACAAACAACTATTGCAAGTGTGTTAGTACATGCTCTTTGGATTATAGAAAGGAAGATCTCTCTTTGCTGATTTTCTATTGTTAAAAAGGGGTGTACTAAGGTTCCTATCTTTTCTACTCAGCGGTAGGACAAAAGGGTGCATAAACACAATGCGCCGTAGCTAAGCTTTTCTCTGGTTTCTGCAGATTTTAACTACGACTAACTAAGCTTCTAAACTATCCTACCTCCCCAAGATAAACAGAGCATGAGGGCGTAGGAGCGAAATGGATTGGTTGGATCACTTGAATCCTCTGTCTCAATGGAATATGGCCGAGGCTCTGAACTCTCAGATATATACCAAGATAGGGCTCGATACAAGTGAACACTCTCTTACGGTAAATTGGATCTGAGACTTGCCAAGGAAGAGGAACCCCTGTCCGAGGTGTAGGCTTGGAAACAACTCATTGGAAACAACAAGGAACGATGGCCTGTCTAACAGGATTCCCGAGGAGGTGACGACACCTGTCCAAAGTGTAGGCTGCAAGACAAATCATTAAACAACATCATACGATAATGATTGATAACAAAATATCCAAGGAGGTGACGACACCTGTCCAAGGAGGAGATTGAAACAATGCACTATTTAGAACAAGACATTGAATAGACTCAAGTATTTAGATCAAGCAAGCATGTGCCATCTGATTTATTTCTTCAAGCTTCTCCAAAGAATTACAAAGGTTGGGACAGCAAAGGCACGAAATCATGCACAATTGCGATCAACCAACGAACTCTCATCCAAGAGTGAACAGATATAAACAAGCTAACTCTGGCAACAATGGCGCAACAATTTTGCTTAGCAAATAAAGGTTAAAAACAAATAAAGAACCTAAGGCTCTTATTTATAGAAACTCAAAGGAGTAGGCAACCTTAAATTCTCCTTGAGTTAACAAATAGTTCTTGCCAATCAGCAAGATTTATTTCTATGTCTAAAAGTAGGTGAGCAAACAATTAACTGGAAATCGACTTCAGTTAATTGAAACTAAACAAAAGTCAAACTAGAAGTCTACCTCAGTTGACTGATACCTAACTAAAAGTGAACTTACAATTACAAATGTGTCTCCAAATAGACATCCACCTTTTGAGGAGATTTGAGATCCACAAATCGTGGGAGTCAAATAGACATCCTAGATCAGTGGGATCTGACATGCATGATCTATGGAGATCTGGAGTCAACTTGGAAAGGGGCATCAAGTTGACTTCAGTCATATTTAATGCTATTTGGAGGGTAGGACGTCCTTCCTTGGTGCTTTACACCTCTTCACCACTGGTCAACAAAGTCTCTATCCAGTCATTGACCTCTTCGGCCCCTGGGCAATTAATGCTTTTCAAGGTGACTATGTGGCGTCTAAGCATTTCTTCACCCGTCGTAAGCTGCTGCTGATAGTTTATGCATTGGGCAGCTGCTTCATCTAATTGGATAGATATGGCTGCAATTTTGGCTAATTTGCAACCATTGGGATCTTCAAGGAATGAAGATCGGATGACATCTTGGAACCGTGTCTGTACCGTTTCAAGCTCAACATATTCTCCTCCTTCTTGCTGATATTCTAACTCAGGCAAGGATATTACCAACATTCTTGCGAAGTTGATAATATTGGCGAGAAAGCGTCTATAGTCAATCAGCTCCACTGAATTGGCATCGTAGGCTCTCACCTTGTATGCCACTTGTTCTTTCCACTCAAAGAGATGGTGTTTGTTTTCTGTGGTTGTAACTGATTCATATGCTTGTCGCAGATCAGCAACTATTGCTTCTTCTCCTGGCCTCTCTTGAGCTGCCTTCAAGTCTGACTACTGGATTTCTGATCGAAGTCCATGTGCTCTGTCTCTCAGTTGATATGCTTCTGCTAATACACACCTTCCTTTGACGACAAACTCATCCACTTGACGTCTCAAGTGTTTGTCGTATATAATCAATTGATGATGGTTTCTTTCAGCTGGGAGATCCAATAGTCCTTGAGGGAAGGCCGAAGAGTGGGGAGTGTGATGTATCAAACTAGAAATGTACAATCTTAGCTGACGGTTTTCAGCCTTCAAGGCTGCTTTGTCTTGTCCATCCTTTGTCATCCTTTCTTTGACGCTCGTTGAGGCGATTCCAAGAAGGTCTGCCTCCACCTGTTGAGTGGTCTTTCCAAGGTTCACCTTTGAAAGCGTGAAATCCTCAACCCTCACATTATGTATGTCTTTATCTTCAGGCGAGGCAGCAGTCTCTATGACAACCTCGTTCTTTGCATTCCTCTCTACATGTGTCTGCTTCGTCAACTTCTTTGTCGGGATGTCTTGTGGGACATGGTGGAATTCAAAGAAGTCAAGCTGATAAGAAGGTCTCTCCCTTTTCCTCCCAAGCGAGCTTTCCAGCCAAATAGAATCTTGGCTAGCATCGCTGGGAGGAGGAACATAGGCCCCCTGAATGCTGGAAGAACGAGACTGTGCCGTGGCAATGCCTCGTGGTGGCCAGTCCAAATCAATAGGACTTTGCGACCTTTGTGATGGTGGTGAAGCCGGTGGCTCTGTTTCTATCACAGGCACCGCTTCTGCTGCAACTTCTTCTACAATGGATTCCATCTCTGCAGCGATTATTTCAATCACTGGCTCTGGTGTAGTTGCAGCGTTCTCAACTGTTTCAGGTAAATTGGTGGCTGGCTCCACCTGTACCTCTTGCTGGCTTGTGCTGGCAATTCCTCTTCTTCCCCATGTGCTCCTTGACATCCGCATTCCTTCTGGAAGAATGCTCATCTTCTTCTGTCTGGGTTTCCTCCTAGACGAGGAAGGTAGTGTAAACTGAACCGTTGGCGGCTTTGATCGGGGAAGTACTACCTTCCTTGTCTTTTTATTGTCAAGGTAGAGTTGACTGTGTCAAACTACTCTACCAGTTCTTTCCTCAATAGACATACTCTCTTTTGCGTACCAGTCTACTTTGCCGAGTGGTTGTGCATCTACTTGACTCGTGAAGAAGGAAGAAAGAATGACTTCTTCTTCGTCATCAGATAAGCCCTCGATGTCCTCTGACATGACTTCTGCAATCTACGAGAGCTTGAATCTGTTGTAGTTCCTTCTTCTCACTTCGAACTCATCCTCGCAGTTGACCCAAAAATCCTCCATGAAAGGTTCATGTGATGATCTTTGCTCAAGGTGTGCTGCGAAGATGCCTCTGGGGTCATAGGATGGCCTCTTGTCAATGAGGTATTTGAGATTAAATCTCACTATTTCCTGGTTTATCAACTTGGCATCGGCTGCAGTCCTGCATCTGTAGAATCCTATCTGAAAAGGAAAGTTTGCAGCAGACTTCTTCTTTATGCGAAGGTAAGAGTGAACCTCAGCCAACTGCCTCAGGAATTCCATGAACACTACCCTATCTGAGGGGTAGCGTGGCATCATGGCAGGGTGGCCATTGTAGCCATACACGCGTATGTAGGTGAAAGTGGGGAATTGGATGAACCAATCCGCCTAGTCCACCATTGCTACCTTAGCTGCTGGTGAAATACGAACGTGCATCTCATGGTCTAGCTCGTGCACGGTGTGCATAGTGAAAAGGTCATTTATCTTCTTGAAGTGCCTTTCCGCTAGAGTGAACTCAAGGCGAGGAAAGTATTCTTGGACCTTTTGCACACCCAGGGTTCCCACAGTGTTTAGTGTTCTGAAATCGCCTTGGAAGGCTATCAGGTAGACCAGGTAGGAACACATGTGGAAACAATGCTTTTCTAGAAACCTGGTAAATTGTTGGTGGAGTGTCACTGATCAGAGAGGCCCAGTCGTAATGTTCTTTCTTGCTGATTATTTTGCCAATAATGTAGAACATCCATGGCTGGAAGGATTTCCCCTCCTCTTGCCCAGTGACTGTGCTGAGTAGAGTGATTAACACTCCGTACTCATCTTTTAATTCTCTTCTCCCAACCAATCTGGGCAAGCTGGTTCTCTTTGTTTTCAACCAATGTTCAGCCATTATAAGCCAACACTCATCCTTCGAAGCCTCGAACGCCTTTTCGCATTCTATCACTAATATGACCTTCTTGGTAGGGCATGGTGGAATTGCAAAACAAGTCTCTATGTCCACCGGCTTCAAGTTGCAAATCACCCTCCCGTCCACTGACAAGATCTCTCTTGTAGTCAGGTTGTAATGCTTTGTGCAAGCAGTTACAAACTCAATGCTCTGTAAGGTGATCGGAATGGACGAAACTTGAAATAAACCGGATTCTTCAATGTTTTGCAATGTAATTTGGTTCATGCCCTCCAAGTCTTCAGAACTGACCTCTGGATTTTTCTGCCATAAGTCTGTGTTAGTTATTTTTAGGTAATCATGGTATAAGACTGTCTTGGTCTTGTATTGTACCTGGGAGTACTGCATTCTGAAAACCTTGAAGATTGACTGTGCACTTGATGCTGCTCGGACAACTTTTCTGGAACTGCTAAAAATAGCCTTGCCGGGGGTAGTTTTTACGAATTTTTTTGAGACATGAGTTTTGTTGAGAATGATTTTCTATACAAACCCAGATTGTCGAAAATTCGGAAAAACGAGTTTATCTTTGACATGCAAGAGCCCTTCGGTGGTAGAGGCAGCAGGGGCACCAGAAAGTGTTTTTTCTCGGAAAAATCCAACACATGGCTTTTGTTCGTGCTTCAGAGCTAAACAAACCCAGTTTGTCTGTTTTTCAAAATTATGACTTTTTCCGAAAACCCTAAAAAATAGGGGGTTGTAGGGCTACTTTTTCTGGAAAAATCCAACATGTGGGTTTTGTTGAAAAAGCTGTACTGATCATACCCAGTTGGCCAGATCTGTGATTATTTGTCGTTTCCTGTGACATGCAAAGAAATATAGACAGAAATAGAGGAAGTAGACAGAAGATGGATTGGAAGTTATAAACTGCCACTTTGCAATTATTTGTCTCTGGAAGCAATCTTCGGGGAAGAATACTTTTACTACTTCTGATCGTCAAAAATGTTCAAGATCCGTCCAAAACCTCTGCCAGATCTTGAAAACGTGTTCTTGGGAGCTATTTGATGTTTTATCCTTCAACCTGCAAAAAGAATAATGAGGAATGGGACGCCTAGCATGAATATATAGTGATTAGGGTTAAGATCCATCAAGTATGGAAGACAACTCGTGATTTAGGCCTGATTTGGAGTTCCAAAAGATGATTTCCACGGATTGTGGAGTGTTTGGCCTCTTTTTGGCTCCAAATTTGCTAACTCAAGTCAACATCTTTGCTTTGACTTCTTTTAGGTGTCCATCCTTGAAGTTGATCATTTTGTCCATTTTTGCAAGCTGAAGTGCCTCCGTTTGATCTTTGATTCAGGTTACTCAGTTGATCTCTGGCAGTGGTTGGCAGTTCTGTTGTTGAGGTGGGATCGGTTTGACGAGATGTGCCTGGGAGAGATTAACTCAGAAAACTGAGTTTAGGCCTCCAGAGAGAAGGGCGCCTTTCCTTGAGAGGGGCGCTTTTGACAATGCCTTAGTCAATTTTCATTGACTGTTCTTCATTTTGACCTTTTTAGACCCTCTTTGCTTTGATCTGACGTTCTCGATGCTAGATGAATCTGATGACTCTACTTGACGATGCATCGGGTAGCCAGCTTGGTCCTGTTTAGGATGACTGACTTCTCAGTTGGAGCTGGCAGGTTTAGGTCCTTCAAACTAAAGGGCGCCCTTGGCCAGCAGGGGCGCTTTTAGCTTTTGCTTGGTTTTATCTTGGCTGTGGACTGCCAGTCTTTGACCTCCTCCATCAGATGATTGATTTGTCGGAAGTTATTGCTGATAGTTCCACTAACGAGAGAGGTCATAGCTAAGAAGGTCATTCTGGGAGGTAGTGAAGATTCCGACTGAATCTGGATGCCCTCATGAAAGGGCGCCTTTCCTCAAGAGGGGCGCTTTTAGCCATGCCTTAGCCATTTTCTGGCTTGTCTTTCCAGTTCTTCAATTTTGGCTTTTTCTGCTTGATCTCAACTCGTGATCGTTTGGCGTGTCTTGTGGACCTGCTGTCAGATTGATCACGTAGCTGGGAGGAAGCTGGAAAGATATTATGTATAGAGCTGCTGCTTATGGATTCATTTGGTGCTTGTAACTGAGGGGCGCCCCTGGCCAACAGGGGTGCTTTTACCATGAAGCTCTCTGTTTTGGCATCTTCATTGCTGATGGATCCTCCATACTTTGCTGAAGGTTGGTCAATGGTCCCCGAATCAGATGATTTTGCTAATTGTTTCGTTGTCGAGCCAGCATGAAAGTGAAGAGGATGACTGAGTTGAAGATGCCAAATGACTACATTTGCCCTCTGAGATCCAAGGGCGCTTTTCTTCAAGAGGGGCGCCTTTTTCACCTTTAGGCTGTTTTTTGCCTTGGTAGCAAATTGTGCACCTTCCAGAGAGCCAAATTTTGGCCTTTTTCGTTTTGAGAAACTCCCTCGCTATAACAACATCTTTTTGACCTTTTCCGCCATAGCTTCTTCGTTGAAGCTTTTGAGGTTTAGCTTTCAAAATCTAGTACTGGCCAATCCGCCATCAATGGCTACGAAGCTCCTAACTTTGTTCCTGAAAAATAGAAATAGACCCACCAGAGTAAAACATGTATTTTGATAATTCTGATTTGATCAGTGTGATCGTGAAGGCAATTAACCCTATCAGAATTATTTTCAATCATTTCCGGAAAGGTCCTATTTTTAAAGGTTTGCTTAAAAATAGGGGCGTAAAACCCTAATTTTCATTTTTTCAGAATTTTAACCATAGGTTCCTGGACAAAAACCCACAAAGACTTCATATTTGTTTTGACCTAAAACATACTTTTGATGGCATTTTTACATTGTTTAGCTCAATTTAAGTAGAATGCCAAAAATTTCATTTTGGGTATAACACGTATCTCATTTAATATAAGAGCCACTCAAAGTAAAGTCTTGTAAATATTACGACTTCCTTTAACTTACTAGGAATGCCTTCTATGTTTCTATCTATATAGGCTCAAATGATGTACTCATTCGCATGGGCGAATCTCAAACCCAATATTCCCTTCCAATTCTTAGGAGAGAGTCCTCAATTGTTGACTAGTCAGATGCTGCAGGTTTCTCCACCCTATATGTCCCACTCAAGACCAAATATATAACCCAACGAATGAGTAATTCTCAACTTAGAGGTGTTAATGAGTAGTCTAACCCAACCCAATAGGTTAAATCTTATCCCAAGGTTTCTCTCTTCTTTTGAATGAACTTCTCGTCCCAATTAGGTATTCTAAACCTATGGTTTCATTGATGAGTAAGGTAGTGTTCAATAATCCTTCTCATTAGGATATTTTGATGTGGTTCACATAATGTCACATCCTGCCTTATCTTTCGCTCCATCTCTATGGCTTAAATAGCTAAACCCTTTCTTTTATCCTTAGGTCTCTTAGCATAGTAAACTTCAGTGTCAGTTCGTTTTACGACATGGATATATTTCATATAGAAATAACATCGTTATCTAAATTCTCTATATAAAATATATAGGAGTATAGAGACACTTTCTTCCAATCATGAGTATCTTAGATCTTCCCTTGCCAATCACATTGACAGCTGATAATAGTATCATTTGATCTTTTAATCAAATAATCGTAAGGTATGGAATATTATTAGGTCATAGTCCGTAACCTTTCTATTTTCCTAAAATCCCAATACCCCTTTTTCCTTATGGTCATAAAATGTATGACTTATTCGACATTATGACTTGTGAAGAAGTCATTAATTCTTCTAAACTGAGAACATACCCACGTTTTTCGTTGGGCAGGGTACTTATCTCGAGTCAATCCACTCTCTTTCTTCCCCCCTTAGTGTGTTCACAACTTTCAATCTACTCCTGTAGAACTCCAAGTAATCACTTGCTTCTTGGAAAAGGATTTGTCATTTCTTGTTGTTGACTTTCCATCGCCTTCTCTTGCCTCATGGCATACCTCAAATATACTTTTTCCCAAAGTTTGATTCATTGTTGTTTTTTCTATCTCATAGATTTCAACAATTGGATCATCCAATAGGAGATCTAATGAATAAACAACTTTTAGAAGTTAAAAGAGGCACACTAATATTCCCATCTTCTTTCTAATATCCTTTTTGGTGGAGGAATATCCATACTTACAATACATCGTTGTTTGATGCATCTTTCTACTCAGAGTGTTGTTTCCCTTGCAACTTCTATTGAACTGACGCATAGTGCCATATTACATTCCATTTTCTTAACGAATGTTGATTTTCACAGACTTGTTGGTGAGTACCTGTCAATGTACTATCCAACTCCTTGGTTAGACAACCTGGTTTACCTTTTCAGGCTTCTTTCTCACACTTACCTTTTCATGTGACCTTATTCCAATGCTTGGAATTTTATTCTCTCATATCTCTTAAAGATACCAAAGTTGTTTGGTCTCTTTTTCTCATTTTAATCAAAACTTCAATGATCTTATTGATTTTGGTTGGTGGAGTCATGCCCATGTTGTTGATTATTTCTTTCTGACCATTCTGGTCTTTTCTCATTTCCTAGGTGCTAACTCTTTTCTTGCAAGATCCTATCTTTACACAAGAGTTTAAGTCATGAGTTCTTCAACCCTTGTGGATGCCTCCTTCCTTGATATCCTATTTCGATCTAAATTTATGCTGACTTTGCATGCACATAGATTCGTAGGTGTTTCACTAAATCCAAGAGTTCCTGACTCTTTTACAATTGTAGGTTGCTACAATTAAGGGATTTTCTCATTCCTTCTTTTTCCTTAGAGTCATATAACTATACTGTAGGATAAGGTATATACTGGTTATTATGACCTGATTGTATAATCTTCCACAACCCTATGTAATATCATAAGTTGTTGGTTTAGGAATTCCGATTCCAGGGACGAATCTTTAACTAGTCCCAATTTACACAAGTTACTAAGATTCTCAACTTCCTTTTTACTTTCCAAGTTTTTTTCTCTTTCCGTAGTGGCACAAGAACTTTTCAACCATTATCTTCTGATAAGGTTTATGCATTGTTGCGTAATGATCTCATAGGTTTCAGTGTAGAACCTGGTAGCTGTGATACCACATGTAACGACCTGATCCTTCGGTAAAATATTTTTTTTCAAATTTACATCAAAAGAGTAAATAAATGTGCTAACAAGTTATTGCAATATAATTTTTCTTTCCTTTATTGATAATATATGAACAAGATATCATAATAAAATTACAATAAAGATTCCATGTCATTACAATAACTTCACAAGTACAAGTAACGAGGAAACGTACCTTAACTAACATAGCTCCAATGAGCTTTAGAACAAATAGTAGTAAGAAGGTTCAGGAATCTGCCTTTCAAATCTTGGTACTTCAATAGCCTTTAGTGGAGGAGAAACATCACTCGGGTGCTTTTTTGCCAACAACAAACTTATAATGCGGTCCCTCGCACATCTATTATTCAATAGATGGCCCTCCCTTCGACGAAGAGATTGGTAGAGTCATAGTTGGCAGACTCGCAGAAAACTTGCTGAAACGAGATTTTTTGAGTTTAACAAGCTTGGACGAGTTTTTTCGAAAAACTCGGCTTTGCAAAAAAAAAGTGTTTCTAATGAAATTTTAGCAATTTTTTGAGTTCCCGAGTTTTTCCGAGTTTTAAAAAACTCTCCAATTTTTGGCTTGGCGAGTTTTTTTTTGGGGCAAGTCTTCCAACTATGGGTAGAGTAATCGATAATGTTAACCAACTGAGCATAGTGGTGTGTCCTACATAACTAGATCCTGTGCAATACGACATCCCTCGATCTAGAATGTAATACGGGATCACGGTGAATTGACAGTGTAATCATTGCCCAGTCTAAGAGGATGTAGGTACATTACACTACTTTGATCAAAGAGTTTCATACAGTATTGCTACTGAGGGTCATCTATCACATACACTATTCAGGGTTGATTTGACTTAGGGTTATCTTACACTACGCATAGGTATTGCCCTTTAATGGGTGAATCCATCACCCTAGACTAACCTACAACATACTATCTACTAGAAATGAATCAGTCAACAAGTAACTCACACAATCCCTCCTATTCAGGAAATCTTTATCCTAGTAGTAACTCAAGCTTGTCTAAGTTAACCTAATAACTTAAGTTGATAGATTTTACTTGACTTCTGCCTTCATTTCAAACCTAGTATATAGTAACTAATGCCACAGGTACTCTCCTTATATGGAGATCATACAATTAATGCAGAATACAACTAGATTGTCACATTTCATTTCCTATGTACAGACAGTAAACATAAAACATCCCATGTTCAAACATGGCTAGTATAATTAAATATTTATGTTGAATCTTATGTAATATTGCTGAATTCATCAGTCAAGTACTTTCTCCTATCATGGAGTACTTAAAAATACATTATGGGAGTGGCTCTAAGGCTTAATTCCCATTTCCTTAAACCATCAGGTTTAGCAAATAGTATCCATGCAAACAGTATTCTCCTATCATGGAGATCATGCAAATAATGCAAAACACAACAAATATGCATCTTTAATCCTTTAAACGATTTACTTTCTTGATGCAACAGATATGTAGTTCATAGAATAGATCACTTTCTACAACAGAAGTACAGATCACAATGCAATTCCCTATCTATGTGTAATGTCCCCTTTTCGAGCATGATCTTTCCAGTGACCGTTAGCCTATTCTGGAGACTCGTAGGCTATTCGGAAGGTGAAATTAGGGTTTCATGTTTCGAAGGATGCTCTTGCTTGAGGTTGGTTGTTTCAATGGCGGATTCTTTCTGGGTTTTCAGAGAGCTTCGCAGTGATATGTTGTTCTGGGCAATCTGAGCAATTTCAGGAATTTACTATTTTTAGTAAATTCTATTTCTGGCAGTATTCCTGTTGGTTTCGGCATGGTTGACCTTCTACTTCAGATTGATCAGTTGGCTTGCTCATTTATGGCTTCGGGGCACATTTGGAGAGATAAGTTGAATTATTTAATTAAAGTCATGTTTTAATGTTATATTTTAACATTGAACCCCTTGGCCTAGCTCGTCACTTTAAGTTGTTTTAAATGATGTCTTTATGGGTGGGCGCCTCATTGAGAGAAATTAATTATATTTCTTATAAAGTAAAGATTAACCCAAGCTCAAATTGGACGCCAACTTCAAGGAGGAAATAAAGTATTACTAAAAAGTCAAAGTTGCTTGGAAAAGTGGGACGCCTCCTATTGGAGGATTAGGGTTTGGTTCGAAAAAGAAGTTTAGGGTTTTGAGAAAGATCACCTGCAAATTATAAAAGGAGGCCATTGGTTATCATTGAGACTATCTTTTGTCTACAAAAATGTTATGCTGCCGGATTGGCTTTGGGATTGCTTCAAGGAATGAAAGCCTCATAGCTTGGCATTGCTTCTCGCTTGAAAGATAGCGACTAGTGGTGAAGTAGTTTAGTGTTGAGTGACTTGTAGTGGATTTTTGCATTGTAATTCATTGTGTGGTTTTGTAGATCAGCTTATTTGTATTTTAGTGAAATTCTGGAGTTGCATTTTCATTACAGCAGATTGTCTTTTTATTCATAAGTCAAAAAATACAAAAAGAATCGTTCTGGGTATTGTCTCATTGTGTTTCCCTGTTGGAGGCGACCCTTCATGAATATTTGCAGATTTTAATATGAAGTTTATGATTTTATAAAGCAAATTCGTCATTCCTTGAAGGCCGTACTTTCTGGGGTGTCTTGGGATTCGTGCCAGTAATTAATAACCACTTTCAGTTGCCATTTCTTATTACTAAACTAGGCGCCATCTTTTTGAAGGTCTATTGCATCAAATTTGAGGTCATTGGGATCAGTTTTGAGTGATATATGAGCAATTTAGTGGGTTACAGGCATGCTGGTTATATAATTTAAAGTGCAGGTCTGTCATAACAGATTTGAAGAAATCTGCATTTTCCTTCTTGGATTGGTGTTAGGAAATCATTAAAGGCTTTGTCCATTCAGTAATTGCAATAGTATTTCCTTTACCTCCGCCCTATGGTAGCTCCTTTCCCACTCTGGGTTAGAAAGCACATTCTGGGTGTTGAGTACTTTTAGCATCTCAGTTATTTCTTTCAAGCATTGTAATTTCTTACACTCCGCCATATGGTCGCCTCAACTGCATACTGGATTGGGTAGCACATACTTGGTGTCGAGTTCCCTTTTAGTACTTAGTGTAGAAGACCCTCTGACCATATGCTCGCCATCATCGGTGCCATTCTTGGTTAGAAGTTCTTGCATAAGCATTTTGATTAAGATCCTCTGACCAATGCTCACACCTTGCCCACATCGGGATCCTGGTGTACATTCTGGTTAGAGTTGCTTCAGCAACGTTTTGGTTTAGCTGCTAACCTTAACGGGTGCATTGGTTTGTAATTTGTAATTGGAAAAAACAAAAAAAAATTGGCTTGGAATATTTCACTATGCACAGATATTAAATACATTTTCCAGAAATATATAAAGAATTACTATTGAAAACAATAGTAGAAGAGTATCCCATGCCTGGTTTAAGCTTTCTTCCAAATGAAGAAGGTTCGGTCTGTACTCACAGCACTTCCAAACTATCAGCAAATTCTTCAAAAGGCTCTGCTTCTCTTTCTCAAAAAATGAATACTCAACTATTGATATACAACTGGTAAATTTTTTCAGCTTCTCAATTATAAACTCAGAAATTATGATGATGGTTGCTCTTTCAACAACATGAAGAAATGTCATTCAGAAAATATAATGATTTTACTCTCAAAAATAGTTAATGATTGGTTTCAGAAAGAGATAATGATTGCTCTCAGAAATAATGATTGCTCTCAGAAATAATGATTGTTCTTAGAAATAATGATGCAAATTCCTCAATTGCTGGTGTGTAGCAAGATGAGTGAATAATCAAAAAGTGGTGGCTGCAAATGAGGTTGGGGCGGCTATTTATACAGCCCCAGCCTCAACAAATTCCAATTATTAAGGCATTTGAATTGCCAGAACTGCAAATTGAATTGTTCCATCAATATGTGGTGGATTTCTAATGTCATACCCAGTCTTATGGAGATGAGTCGACCTCCAAAGACTGGCAGCAGGTGAAGACTGTTAGATTTAGGATCAGAAATGAAAGCAATCAGAAAATGCAATAGAAAAGACAATGAACACAAGAAGATACCCTTGGAAAACCCTCCTACTCGAGGGAGAAAAACCCAGCAAATATATATCGTATATATTGAAGGAATAAGAGCAGAAATCTGCTTACAACTCAAGCCCAACACAATGCCAAATTTGATACAATGAATAATAGCACCTCTCCTAGATGCAAAGATACAAATGAATATGTTTCTCTTTGAAATCAGTCAGTTGCTACAAAACGATGATCTGCAGCTACAAGATGATGATCTGTTGCTCAAGTATGAACTTCTTTTAGGAATGCGAATTATGATGAATGAACTTGATCATCAAATGAATGATCATCACCTTGTATTTATACAAAACTAGGTGACTCTTCATTTGGGTTGGCCTCTTTTAAGAAACAAGGTGACTCTTCATAAAATTATTATATATAGCAAGTCCGACTTGCCTTGGTATTATTTATCCATCATTTTTAAATTTGAGAGAAAGATATTTCCGACTGCTATAACATCAACACTCCCTCTTAGCTAGGGAGGTAACTTTCTAGATATCCATGTCATGGAGTCTTTCAACATGACGCCCACAATGGCTACATCCTTTTGTGGAAGACTCAAAGGTTCATCATGGAGTCTCTCAACGTGATGTCGTCATGGAGTCTGTCAACATGACATCTCATCTCAGTCAGAGAGATGAACAAGGGCTTGCACCTCATATTTCTCCGTCTCAGAGAAATATGCACTACAAGGGCTTTCACCTCTTATTTCTCCGTTTCAGAGAAATATACACTACAAGGTCTTTCAGCTCATATTTCTCTCTTTCAAAGAAATATACACTAGAAGGGCTTTCACCTCATATTTCTCTATCTCAGAGAAACATACACTACAAGGGCTTTCACCTCATTTTTTTCTGTCTCAGAGAAATATACACTACAACAAATCTTCATGATGATGTGACTCCCTCTGGAGCTCCAAGTACTTGCATCAACCTCCTAACCTCCTCGTCCAAGATTGTCTGCAATGCTTGCCTTAGAGGAGCGGTTTCCAATGCACACTTTTGGCACTATTGACTTGCTTGAGTCCTGGACTGTTCTCCTCGATCTCATCCTAGATCACCCTATTCTAAATAGGTTTGCGAAGCTACCAATGTCAAATCGAGATTAACTGTCTTGTGCAATTCTGTTCTCAACTGCTGAAGAGGTCCTCCAAGGATTTTGCACTTGGCCTTGCAACACTACAACCTTCACTTCTTCTTAGTGAGTCACAAAAATCCCTCTTCATCCCTGCCTTAGAAATTTCAAAGAAATCCTCTAGAAGTGAACTCCCCTCCATTGACCTATTTGAGAACCTTAATCCTTTTCTTGGACAAGCTCTCAACTCGTGCCTTGAATTCTTTGAATGTCATTTCCTCCTCTTTGAAGAAATTGATCAACTTTAGAATAAGAAACCTTCTGAATCAACTTTAGAGCTAGGCTCCTTCTGAGATGTCCCTATGTCAATTTCCGCAGTAGAAACATGTTGTGTAGACCTTAATTTGCAATCTCGAGCAAAGTGACCGTACTTGTCACACCTGAAACATTGAATGTGAGAGAGATCCTTCTTCTTCTTCAGTTTTGGGGCAGAATCTGATTCTCTGTCTCTATTCCTCTTTCTTCCTTTGCCTCTTTCTCTAGAAGTATGTGTAGCAAGAACTTGATTTTCTACATCATGATAGTTTCGCCCAATTCCTCTTGCTGCCAACTTGGACTCTTCTTGAATACAATCAGCTCGAAGACGATCAAACTTGGGCAACTTGGATCTCCCACTGATGCTCTGAATAAAGGGTTCCCAAGATTGAGGAAGACCATTTAGTGCCAACATAACAAGATCTCTGTCTGCAATTATATCCCCAATAGCACTCAATTGATCTCTCAAATCAGCAATCTTCATAAAGAATGAGATGACTGAATCATCTTTATCCATGTTTACATGGTGAAGTTGTTGTCTCAAAGCAAGGGCTCTACTAGTGTTGTTGATCTCATACAATCCTTTTAGAGTATCAAACATTTCTTTAGCTGTCTTCAACTTGGAGATGATCGGTACTAGGTGATTCATCACAGAGTCTATCATGATCTTTCTAGCCTTCATGCCGTTTTTCTTCCATTGAATTTTCTCAATATCATTAGAAGGCTCAGGCATATCACTTTCCACGAAATCAAGAAGATCATTTTCCTCTAATGCAATGAGTACCTTGGGTTTCCAAGAGTTGAAGTTTGAAGCTCCATCAAGCCTATCTTCTACCTTGACACTGCTCACCATCTTCTTTTTCCGCACAAATTCACCTTCAAAGATCTGCCCTTAGGTCAGAAATAATTTGAACCTTAGATTTGCGATACTTCAAGATCTGCCCTAGATGAAAAGTTGACTTGACTGCTTAAACAAATCTGATCAGATCTTTTCTTAGACCCGCTCTGATACCATGTTAGATTTAGGATCAGAAATGAAAGCAATCAGAAAATGCAACACATAAGACAATGAACACAACAAGATACCCGGGAAAACCCTCCTACTCGAGGGAGAAAAACCCAGCAAATATATCTCTTATATATTGAAGGAATAAGAGCAGAAATCTGCTTACAACTCAGGCCCAACACAATGCCGAATTTGATACAATGAATAATAGCACCTCTCCTAGATGCAAAGATACAAATGAATATGTTTCTCCTTGAAATCAGTCTGCTGCTACAAAATGATGATCTGCTGCTACAAGATGATGATCTGTTGCTCAAGTATGAACTTCTTCTAGGAATGCGAATTATGATGAATGAACTAGATCATCAAATGAATGATCATCATCTTGTATTTATACAAAACTAGGTGATTGTTCATTTGGGTTGGCCTCTTTTAAGAAACAAGGTGACTCTTCATAAAATTATTATATATAGCAAGTCCGACTTGCCTTGTCCATCATTTTTAAATTTGAGAGAAAGATATCTCCCACTGCTATAACATCAACAAAGACTTTATCAAGAAACACATGGTTATTTCTATAGCATCGACACCTACAGGTGTTTATCTAGAAAATGGCGCCACTATAGGAAATGGCAGATTAGATGGTCTTAGGGAAAAAGTCCCATGCTACTTGCAATCCACATAGCCTCCATTCCAGGCTTTAATCGACATTATTTAAACCGTGTTTGCATTCTCAGAGACTTGGTCTTAGTCCCGTGTGCGTGTTTTCTTTAGAGCCATATTTCATTTTGATTTCCCAAAGTTCAACTATAGTTTAAATGAAATATTTCCTCATCCAAATGTTGGCGTATATCATTTCCAAAGCCATAAAGTTTCGATTCAAATATTAAGTGATTCGAATAAATTGGATATTGAAAGAGCCCGATTCCAAGGTTAAATGACAAATATTTATTACTAGGAAATAAGTCGATTTCCTTTGTTGAGATCAATTTAGAAAATAATTCGATTTTCATAAATTGAGAAATTGATAATATATATATTTAATTATATAAATATCATCATAGTTATAAATATTAAACATATATATATATATATATATTTAAATACCCAAGTATTAATATATATATATTTTAATATACTATAATAAATATATATAATCTTTAATATATAATTTTTTGTATCGTGAGCCAGTTAGCATATCTGCCATATATATATATGTAAGTTGTCAGGCAATACTAATATAATATTATTGATATCCACATAACATAGGTTGTGTGTATATATACATGTGTATACGTTCGTATATATTCCTCTATGTGCACATATATGTAGGTATACCATATTGATGCATTCATATGAGCACATCCATTTGCCAACATACGTTTGTATTGATATGTATATACATATGGATACGTGTATATACCATATACATGTATATATGCCCACTTCCTATCCATGTACATTCAATAACGTTACGATCATAATGATCGTAATATCACAAGACAGATACATAGATAAACATCACTCATAAATGCATACAAAAGTAGACAAGACTCCTAATGCAAACAAACTTAGTTCACTCTAAGGTGACGTGTGTGTATGCTCAGATAGTTTACTTTACCGGTTACCCGACCAAGCTCCTCTCCTGAGTGATATTTCCCCTCCGCCTGGAGGAATGGTTCACATACCTGCATCCACTGACATAAACTCACGACAGTCACATGTTCATAACATTAGCAGTATACATAAACATCTTCAAGTTAGAATAACATGATTCATTAACCTCCTTATGCAATATTTCACCGTGAATAACATCAACTGAGATAACATCAAATGAAACAACATCAAGTGAGATAACATTCATATTGAAAACAAGGTACAAGTATCATTAGTTCTTCTTTAGAATTCATATTACATTCACTTTTCCTCTATCTAGTAATAGTAAATAGTAACCTCACAATTTGGGATGTAACACAAAGTATTTAAAAACAACTATGCACCATAAGATTGATATGAAATGTGATTTTTCAGATAAATTTCTTATAATAATAAATTTGTTTTTAAATTGTACATCTGAAATCCTTGCAATTGTTTCCAACTGTTGTGCATTCGTACACACATTTTAATATTGACAATCATCTGTTCAGAATTTTTAAAGGGTTTTGTCTGTTCATTGATTTCAGGAATTTGGGCGATCCTAAAGAACAATGAGATGTTGACATGGCCAGAAAAAATACAATTTGCAATTGGACTTTTGCCAGCAATGGCTGGAGGTCAAGCTTATGTTGAAGCCCAAGATGGCTTAACTGTCAAAGAATGGATGCGTAAGCAGGTCTGAAACCATTATTTTCTCCTGCTTAAGTGTGATGCTTTTGGTGTTTTTTTTGTTGGCTCAGATTCCAATTCCCAATTGGTGTTAACCAACAAAAATGGGAAATTTATGGTATGACATGCATAAAGTAGTTTAAATGCTACACTATCAATGCAATAGTATACAAAGGAAAGGAACAGTTCATACCAAAATTGATAATACAAGAATATAACAACTGATACTTTGTTGAAGGTAGTTCAGGGAGGAGCATACATGAACATCTGCGCATTTCCCTGGCTGTATCAATTTTACTTGAAGGGCCACCATGACTGCTATAACTGTTTATAATCTATTTGCTAATGTACTACCTTTAGCTGACAATTAGATAACAAAACAAGCAGGTCATACAAGCATGAACAAATTAACCTTGTTACTGGTTTTCTGGGAAAAACCTCTGGATCTGGATCTGCTTTGTTCTAGGTTTGGGTTTGGGGCCATTTCACTTTGGGTACAGGCAGGCCTCTTTTGATTTCTTTTTCAACTTTTTTGGTTTTTTGGTCTTCATAGTTTGACTGGTCAACCTTAAAACCTAACTCTAAAACCTAAATTGAACCTCAGAACATGTATATATGTGGATATATGAACTTAGTTCCTGTTTTCAGGGTGAAATAGGTATATGATTTTTTATATGTTTGTTGCACTGACATAGCCAAAACATACTCAGACCCTTTTCTTGGCTGTACAGATGTATCCAAACCTGAACTGCTAACTTAGACAAAGTATAACGTGTAAAAGTATGCTGATTGCATCATTCCCAAAAAAGGAAAAGTCAGAATCTCATCTGACAAGCCTACAAGAAACACAAAAGAGCTAGGGAAGAAGATGCCCTTGCCCATGGATGTACATTTTCACCAGCTGATCCAGCAAGTTGTGCTTGTTTGTATACACATTGCAAATTGGATTTTACAAACCTCGTCTTGGCTTTGCTTCAGGTGATGAGCCACAATGACTTCCCATCTCTTGAGCTCTTAACTATATCGACAACTTTCTGAGCTTCCTCTGAGCTTGCTCCCGTGTCATGATTTCAGCCACCTTTTCCTTTAGCCCTCTAATTCAGCTGCTATCAACTTAGCCATGTGGACATTGGTAAGCTGGGTCTGTTTAGTCAACTGCTCCTCAAACTGCATCTTTTGTTTGTCCATTTCCTTCCATAATGTCTTATTAGTGAAGGTAATTTTTTCTGCTTCTTCAGATGCCTTACATTGGTGACACATTTAGATTTGCAACTAAGACATTGGTACCTGAAGTGATGTTTAATGGAATACAATGCTGCCAATAATCTACCAGCCAAATGTGGAAGGAGGAACTCTAACTGGTAGCCGTTGGTTTGACATCTCCAGTTAGTCTTCTCTGGCTATCCTTGGTTAATAAATATTCATACAAAATTGAGATGCAAGTCTTCTTCTACCAACTTGTTGATATGAACGACATCAAGTATGGCTTGGGCCATTGCTCCCTTCGTATAAATTATTGTAAGGTTACTAACAAATCAGCAGGGTCTAGCAAAGGAATTTGTACTGCTATAGTATTGTCTGCAATATGGAATATCTACTTGGCTCAGAATATGTTGTAGAGGAACAGGTAAACTTGTTGTGAGAGTGAGGTTGTTTTGCTTCCAACATTGGTTTTGTAAGATACCACCCCTGTTTCTTCCCAATTTTTTTGCACTACTTCCCAATGATTTTCAGATGAGCATTTTGCCAAATAGTTCAATGCAATTGGTTCTGTTCAGTTTGCCTTTTGAAAACCACTTGGATAATGTTTTCAAGTTTTACCTAAGCATTTTATCTTGAATAATTTCAGTTGAAGCATTGAGACAATGATACCAACAGTTTGAAACAAAACTATTCATAGCAATTAAAAATAACAAACAGTTTTGTTACAGCTGTTTAAAATAAAGGTATTTCAGAACTGAACCTGCAAGGAGTACAAATGGCAACATGGAGTCGCAGCTGTAGCTAACTGCTCATGGTATGAATGCTGATAATGCTAATAATATAGACAAACATATATACAGTGGTTCAGCTACTTTGGATCTGTATTCCCAATATTCTGATTACTCTCCACATCACCCCTTTTATTAATCTGCACTGCCTTTTTACTGCTGACAACACTTTCCACTAGCTGTTCACTTGCTTGAAGTTCCTTTTAATATCTAATGGCACCCCCTTTTAACCATACGACATTATTAAGTGGGGCGATACTCTTTCATATCTTCCAAACTCTCCAAAAAGGAAGGTCAACAATATTTAGTCCTAATGACATTCATATTCCTCCAAAGTTAATGGACAGATAATGAAGAGTCCAAGAAAATTCAAACACTGCTCCTTAAAACGGCTGCGATACTTTTCTTAATCTTTATTAAATGCTTTAAAGTTGGTGGCTAGGAAAGATAGTCTCCTAACAGTGCTAGGACACTTATCAAAGTCACTTTTCCTTCCTCTTACGTTGGCTTTTTGTTGTCCAAACTGCTTGCTAGCTTGGAACTTTATCTTGCCTTCTCTAATAAAGTAGAGTGCTGTTGTTTTCATATTGTCCACTGCTCTACAAAAGGACAGGTTGGAGGTAATATAGAGTCCTATCAGCTTTATGACTCTTTTCAAAACCCAATGCCAGCCTACTATTCCTTCCCATGTATTCCTTAAGGGTCCGTGATTTCACAAGGGACTGCTGCGATGCCTTTTTGGATGGTCACGGTGCATGATTACAAGCCCTATCAGTGCTGCAATTCCTTCCAATAATTCTCATGATAGCCCTTCATACTTCCACATTGAATTCCAAAACAAGATTAAGTTGGCTCGCTAATACTTGGAACCATACGATGGTTCAGGCCAATGAAATAATAATATGTATATTGAATTCTCCCTGTAAAAATATCTGATTATTCTCAGATTGAATCGACCTCCACTTAGAAAATAAGAACCTGAAATTTGTAGCTGATAAAATATTAATTTATTATCGCCATATTTCTGCAACTTAATATCATCTCCTGAAATTTGTCTCTGAAAGAGACTTCACCAATTTTGCACAATCGATCAATTCAGCCATAAAGCACAATGCCAATCTTGCAATGAATTCACCTGAAAACGGATTTGGATTTCCGTCCAAATCGTTGAACTCAAGGGTTTTCATCCTCAAGTTTCAAAAAACCCAGCTCTCCCAAAAAACTCCCCTAAGATAAATTAAACCAAGCCTAATCTGAAAATGAGCTTCCCAAAACCTTTTATTCATCTTTCCCGAAACTCCCCACCTTTTCTTGAAAACCATATTTACTTTTTATTTTAACTCCTTATTTCTCCCAAAAAGTGACTTTATTAAATGTTTAAATCTTTCCAACTTTAAGTCACTTCTTAAAAAATAATTAATTTAAGTTGCCATTAACTTTATGCCTTTTCGACAACTTAATTAATTATTTAATTATTAAAATATTTCTACACCAACATTGAAACGGCGGAAAATACCAAAACTCGATTCAAAGCAACAATTAAAGGTGAAAAAATACTCCTGAGCTCTTCGGGCAATAGATAATCCCCATTGGCAACAATGAGTGCCGCCAAAAAGCCCAAAGATACAATCAACTCTGACATGATCGAAAACAAGGATATAGGTTTATAGGCCACTTGGTGAGGTTTTGTTGATGGCTCTGCTACATTTTGAATTATGGGAAGAGAATGAATGGGGTTCACTGAGGAAATCTCCATTGGGTCAATAAGAGCACCCAATTGGTCAATCCACTCCTCTCTATGGTGGGCCGCATTTGTTGGTGGAAGGACCGGTGTTGTGGGAGCAAAGGAAGGAGTAAGTACTTTTCTGTTATCCGATTCTTCTTCCCAATCATGTTCTTCT
The DNA here is from genome assembly GCA_007115665.2 of Sequoiadendron giganteum. Lineage (NCBI taxonomy): Eukaryota > Viridiplantae > Streptophyta > Pinopsida > Cupressales > Cupressaceae > Sequoiadendron > Sequoiadendron giganteum. The sequence continues at coordinate 330,353,467 of CM021103.1, read as the reverse complement.
TCACTAGCTACCTCTTCTTTCAATGCAGTGTCCTCTACCATTTTTTCTGTTTTTCAGTGGCGCTATTGCTACCGCTTGGTGTTTCTTCTTGGATCTTGACATCCACAAACTACACTCTATCTAAAAATGGATGACCATGTTGGGTGGCAGGAAGTATACTTATAATTCATCATCAGGTATTGTCTGGATGTATATTGCATCTTAAAATATCATGATGGTGTTTTGTGTATAGAACTTGTGTTTCAATGACAAAACTCGTGGAATTTTCGCAAATAACAAGCATCCCCAATTGTTGATCTCCCCTTTACTCAGCCCAATCATGTAGTTGGTCATCCATACCACAATATTTGAAATTTTGAAGCACCTGCAGCCCCAACCAACCTGCTCCCAATGAGATCCATTGTACATCGCCATTCTTTTGAAGCCAAGTAATCCTTTTCAATTGTTTTCTCCCTTAGCCCACATTCTTGCTAACTCCTTGCAAGTCAAGTTGGCTTTGCATAAAGTATGGTTATCCATGTCTTTCTGTGCTTGAATTTGGGTGTTGATGGTGGGTTTCTTAGTTGATGATCTGGAGGAAGGTACCTCAAAGTTCAAACACTCTAGAGAATCTTGAGGGTGTAAGTAATCATGACGTCCTGGTCCATAGATAACATGAATGATTTGTGCTTGTCCCTATTATATAACTTGACACCATTTGAATCAGCTTTGAACTCTTGTGCAAAGTAGGGCATCTACAATATTTTTATCTACCCTGGTTGTGTGCAGAACAGCTTTAAAATCATGTCCTTTTGGTTTGTTTGTTCACCATGGCCATGATTGAGTGGCTGTGAAACTCTCCCAACTGAGGGTTTTTGATGTTGGTCTTGCTCTACTTGTTTCTCCTTTTTGTTTTCCCTTTCCCTTAGCATCACATGTGGGAAAAACCATTTGCATCTTTCTTGGTGAGGAGTTTGCAGCAGGTGCTTGAAGCTTCCAACCTTCCCTAGCTGTCCTATACTTTGCAAATGTTTTATCTAGGGTTATTTTCCATATTGTTGGCCTTACAGCTGAAGATAAAGTTCCTGCAATTGGCTGATTTTCGCCCTTTTCATCCATAACGGCATTAGCAAAAATATATATCAACAATAAAATATTTACTGAAACTCTGATTGCTTGTTATCTGCCCTTTTGCTTTCGGTTCCTGGATTCTGGAGGTTTGCCTGAAACCCTGGAAGTGCTGGTTTGCTTCTCTGCCTGCTTTAACTCTTCAGTTTTGTCTAAAGTTAACACTATGCTAGGTACAAAAAATAAAACTTATTGATTTCTCCTTCTGGTTTGTACCTGTTGACGGGTGTTTTATGACTGCACCAACACAGAATAAAGTTTCCAACGGTAACTCTATCCTCTCTTGATCAAAGTATTCCGCATGCTAAGATTGCGTGAAAGATCATACGTTCAACTCCAAGGTTCCTTATGCAAGGGGATAGTCCCAGATGGCTCGATGTGATTTGTTGGTTATTTCAAGGGGACTTACATGAGTTGCTCATTCAGAAGAAAAGGATTCTCAAATTTCGGGAGATTTGTCAATGACGCTCGGGTTCTTAAACTAACCGGATAATGCTGAATGTAAAAGGATGCAAGGATTAGAGATGCTACTATCTACTCCTAAAGGTGGGACACGAGGATCAATTTCAGCAAAGCTTCAAATCAGATTTTGCTTCGCCTTTCGTCGGACAGCTTCTACAAAACCGGTGCAATCTTCAAAGGATGGGAAGGATATTCAAACTATGATATGACACGCACATACCATCACAACGATGCATATGGACATATAGATCATAATCGAAGTTAAGTGCAAAATACTCCAGTTGACCACACAGGGCAAGCTCACCGTCAACGAGCCCGCTAGTGGTATGGATGAATGAAACTTGCTCAAACTAAACAACGCATTCCACAACTAACAGCTATTTGCATGAAAGAAAATCTACTCTACTTTAAGCTACTTTAAGATCCTAAGTGAATCGGAGAGACGAAAAAGCCTTGCTATCTACTCACAACAAAAGATAGGACCACCAAGCAATGATAAATCTTTGTATTATGAGAGTGTTCACAACAACTTCCTACAAAGTTTTCAAATGGGAAAACTTTCTTTCCTCTTCAATCTAACTATTAATCTATGCTAACTCTCTATCTATTCTAACTTCTATCCTCTCTACTCTCTGATTTCTTAATCTAATCTAATAGATTACAAATGAGGGGGGATGCCCCTTTTATAGCAAGCTCATTCCAGCAGACGACTTAGATTTGATTACAATGAAGGGCTCAAATTGAGCCACATATGCCCTGATTAGGGTTTTTGCCTTAAAAACCGCCATAGAGAGGAGTGGGGCAATGAATGCACAAAAGATTCTCCACTCCTCTGCAGGAACCACTACGAGCAATTAATGCCCACTACCATCAGAAGATTCTCGTTTAAAAACGTGTTCCCACTGTTCTGCTTGCCAATTCTATTGCGTTAGGAGGAGGGTAAAAGAGTCTCCAAGATTGTCTCCACGGATAATAAAATTTGATAGGATCCATAGTTCGACTGCTCAGTTGTTCGCGTTGAGCCCTCCTGTTGTTTTAATTCCTGGACGCATTTCTTCCTTGTAACCTTCATATTTCTCTAGCCCACTGCCTTGGGCGCATTTGCCTCTTTCACATCACGTTCTTAATGCCTTAGCCTCGGTGTTCATCCCGCAAAACAAAAAGAAGAGCATCAGAACACTTATAACATAAATTCACCTCACTTATCTAATTCCCACGTTTTGACTTTCAAGGTCTGCTTGACCTCTATATCTGATAAAATTCATCCCTTTTCTAGCAAACTTTCATCATGGGTGCATGGTGTTCATTTCATGAGGTCTTCTTCAAGGGCGCATCCACCACCTTGTGCTTGGAGTTTGTGCCTTAGGAATTATGTCACCTTGAGGACGAACTTGAATGCTTAATGTTCGAGCTTCATTTCATCTTCAAATTCCTCCATGCCTTAGACAAATTTCATCTCTTCCCTGTGAGTGTATTTGACCCCTTGTTGCTTTATTTTCCCTTTCCTTAGACAATTTTGTCTGCTTTATAAATTTCATCCACTGTAATCTAGGCGCTCATTTTGACATCACCAGTCGAGGTATTTTTTTTTGTAAAATCATTTCTTTTATTTGCCTTAGAAAAATTTATTTTCGCCTAGGAAATTCATCAACAGGCACTAGGCTAAAATCTCTTTGTCGAAAAACTTGAGCCAGGTGTGGAAAATTTTAAAACCATCTCCCAGTGGGAAATGTCCAATACCCAAAAGAAATTTCCCCTTAGAAATCATCATTTTCATGTGTATCCAGACGAAGGGGTAAGTTTAATTTTTATTATTTTTTTGAAAGTAATAAAAATTGCTAAGGTTTATTTCATTTTAATTCTGGGCGCATTTCACCTCTGTAGCCCTCACTTTTCATGCCTTGGCGTTTTTCTTGTCTTCCTGAAGAAATTCTCTTCCTGCTTACGGGCACATTTCACCTTGCACTTGGAAATTTTGTATTACCTCCTCCTTAGGCGCATTTCCTAACACATGCTTCCACCTCATCTCCCAAGCACTCCCACGCCATCATTCCTTGCTTGGGCGCAAATGAGGTAAGGAGGAGGAATTCTCATTGCCTTAGAAAATATTTCACTTGGCCCATACCTTGGGCGCATTTGGAAGGTCTAGCTTCCATTTTGTGATACTTAGAAATATTCCAAGTCACTTCACCTTGCTGGGCGCATTTGACATAGTGCCAGCTCCATGTTTCAATGCCTTAGAATCTCTCTAGCCTAACCTCTTTATGATGGGCGCATTTCACCCCATGAGCCTCCGTTTTCCTCATACTTAGAAAATATTCTAAGTCTTGCCTTCATACTTCCTTAGAGGGCGCATTTAGAGGTTTGTGCTTTTATTTTTCAACACTTAGAAAATTCTCAACTCAACTTTCATGCTATCATCCCTTAAGGGCGCATTCTAGGGGTAGAGCCTTCATTTTGACACTTAGAAACTTTTCCTCATCTTCACTTCCCCCAAGGGCGCATTTCAGCCCATGAGCCTTCATCTTTGATGCCTTAGGCGTTTTTCCACTCACCATCACAAGCTGGGCGCATTTTGATGGGGGGCTCTTATTTTCTTGACACTTAGAAATTTCAAACTCCTTTAAGTCATGCTCCTTGCTTGGGCGCATTTCCACCCTTGAGCTTCCATTTTTGTGACTTAGAAAACTTTCTTACCTCTACTCATAGCTTGGGTGCATTTCACCTGCCAAGCTTCCATTTCAATGCCTTAGCAAAATTTATCTCCATGACCTTGCAAGTTGGGCGCATTTAGAGGGTGAGGAGGAATTTTTTTATGCCTTGGAAACTTTTTCTAGCTACCCCTTTCCCTTGGGTGCGTTTGGGGTATGCAGCTTCAAGTTTGATGCCTTAGAAAATATTTTCATGTCCTCTACCACCTTGGGGCACATTTGAGGGTATGAGCTGCAATTTTTCATGACTTAGAATATTTTTACCAACATCCTCTCAACCTTGGGCGCATTTCACCTAGGGAGGAGGAACTTTCAACACTTAGAAACATTTTCATCAACTCCTTGCTTACTCCATGACTTGGGCGCATTTGAGGTATGGAGGAGGAATTTTTTCATACTTAGATTTTTTAAAGCCTTCACATGCTTGCTTGGGTGCATTTGAGAGGGTCAACTTCCAGTTTTCAATCCCCTAGAATTTTTTATCATCATCTCTTCAAGACAGGGCGCATTTAGGGGGGTCTCAAGGAATTCACCATGCCTTAGACAAATTTACCATGCCAGCCTCAACTCTTATAGACTTAGAAATTTTCAACGCCTCAGCTACTCTATTTTAGTAAATTTCGGAGATGTATGACTCCTCATGGCTTCCACCCGTTCTGACTCTGGAGCCGGTGTGATATGCCTCTTGTGGCCTCACTACCCTGTTTATACTTGTTGCCCAAGCTCATCTGCTATTTTTAGCTCGCCTATTATTTTTAGCAAACCCTAAAATTGCTTGATTTCTGCAGCTCCGTTTGACTTGAAATTTTCACCACGTGGTCCTCATCACTTGGCGAACCTGTTCACACCTGCCTCTCGTGCTGACCTACTATTTATAGCCTTGTTCTGGAGGTGACTTACTATAAATAGTAAGTGCTCGGATTGTGCCCAAATTTTACCAATAGATTGCCAGAAGGATGTTGATCGTGATGGGATATCTTCGTTTTTTGAAATTATGACTTTTTACCCCTCTTTTTAGGCACCAAAGTAGGAAACCCTAAACTGACTTGCATGTGCCTCAAACGATCTCTGTTTGACTTGATTTTGCTGCATGTTGTTCTGCTTGTGATACTGAAGTTCCGGAGAGCGCCGGGAGTGAACCTACTATTTATAGTAAGTGTCTGAAAAGTGATCAATCCACTGCCGGATGAGTTTGCATGTTACAATGCCTGAGAGATCTCAAAAAAACCTAGAAAACCCAGAAAACTGGTCCACATGCGGGCACTGGCTAAAAATAGTAAGTCCTTGAAAAATGATCAATTCTGCTTGCATGTGACATCGTTGAGAAACTCTCGAAAAACCCATGAGGAATATCCCGACATGCACTGAGAAACTCTACATGCAAACCCTAAAAATAGCCTTTGAAGGCCAAACTGTTGAAAGTCCTCATCTCGGTTTGCATGTCATATCACCGCGAAGGTCTTGAAAAACCCATAAACATTCTCCGGACATGCATTTGAAAGGCATACGTGCAAACCCTGAAAATGGCTCCTGAAGCCGGAACTGCTAAAAATAGCAAGTTGTCCAATTTTTCTCAAATTTTGCGTGCAAGTACCTTGGAGTACCCTGAATGTGATGGAGCAGTCAAAATTCCAAAATCCAGATAAGAAGATCCCAGATTGAGCACTTATTAAAAATAGTAAGTTGCCAGAATTCAGTGAAAATTTGATGGGAACCTGCTTGAAGCATTGTGATCGCAATGTTAAGCTCAGATGTCGATTAGTCAACTCAATTTAACTTCAAACTGGCTTGAAGAATGAAAACCCTAATTTCGTAGACTTAGCCAAAATTTCCAACTTAGGTCAAATACAGAGACATCCCCGAAAGGACAAAAGATCAGAGAGAGAGAGAGACGCAAAACTAAAGCCAAAAGACCAAAATGGAGCAAAATTTAGGGGGTCCCCATTTGAATGGGGTGATGTGTGAAAAGGTCACAATAGTACCCAGGATTTTGTTGATGGTATGGTGAATGAAGATGCCAGTTCTATTAGTTGTTGTGGATTGTACAAGCATAACTACAACTCCTGATTGTAGTTCACTTCTTGCATCTGACTTTTCACAACTTTGATCTGTACTATCAGGTGTTGTATTTTTTCAAAAACCTGTAGTGCCTTCACAACAGGCTGTACTGTGCAAAAGGGTCATATGACTTCAGTCCATATGGTGGGACCAACAAGATGTACAATTGCAAACTATCTAGAAAAAAATTCAGCATATTGTATGGTTGGCAGGGATGTATGACATAATGTGAGCTGGTAGGTTGTGTAATTATTATAGCAAGGCATACAATTGAGTCTACAGGTCATATGGGTGTAAACCATATGATGGCAAATTGTTGTATAGAAAAAGATGAAGCTCATGGCTGCCATACACTGTGGAAAACTTGTAGTTGCTCATATAGCTAGAAGAGTACTTGTAGGCATTCATACAACAGTAGAGGCAGCACACTGGTCAATTCATACATGCTGAGAAAAATCCCCGCTAAAGGTCATATGATTGAAGTGGAATGTATGGTTGAAGAAGAAATTGCAGATAGCCATACAGATGTAGATGGTTGTATGGAGGTGGAGAAATTTGCAAATGGCCTTATGAAATTATGCTAATTAAAACATGAATTAAAAAAACAAATTTAAGAATTTTTGCATTTCCCTCCATAGAGAAATCTCACTTCCTAACTCAATGTGTATCCCAACTATGAGAAGGCTAGCAAAAATAAAAGCTAGTTTCTTTCGTCGTTTATCAATCACATTCTTTCTTCTTTTATCATTCTCCTTTGTTTGATTCAAACAACAAATGGTACTAGCAAGTCCAAATAAAAACAATTATTATCTACAAAAGTCTGTCCATTTTACTTTTGGTGTATTATGAAGAAACATGACAATTAATTATTGTGATTTGTTAATGTTTTAATTTGTTTCTTTTAGGACAACACAAAATGGAATGTGTGAGGTAAAAACCTTTCTTTGAATTAGAAAGGGAAGCTCACAACTAAAAACTAAACTAAATCCTAGAACATAAGGAAATGGCCTCTATCTTTCTACAATATGTACAAGTTGAATCTTTGAGTTTTGAGCATGCATTGTAAACAAACTAAAAAAATTGGCTATCTTTTGGTTCTTGTGTATGCGCAAAAGGCTAATCAACACTTGTACATAGTTGAGAGATTTTATATCTTTTGACCAACATTGCCAACCTGATCTATGACAGCTATCACACACTCACTCTTTTGGCTAAAATCAGAGACCAAAAAGAGTGAGTGCAACACAAGAATTGAATTGGATTGAAAACTAAGTTAGTGGATTCGCCTTTGGAAGGCAGGGTATGGGTTTGGGTTTGCTTCGGATCTGGATCCTGGTTTGATTCACCTATGGGTTCGGTCGGGATTCAACATTTCTTGGTTGGATTCACCCATGCAGAACTCGAGCGAACCCGGGTAGAACCTAGAGTGAATCCGAGGCGAATCTGAGGCGAACCCGCATGGCTAGGCGACCATAAAGTGTTTTTTTTAGCATTTTTTAAATGTTTTATGTAGTTTGACTTCGACCAATGCCCAAGGAAACCCTAAAAGTGACCTCTAAATCACTTTAAACACCTAAACTACCTCATTCTTATTCATTTGTTTTGCAAACAAGCATTTTCATTCCAAGAGGCTGAGTTTTCATTTTTGCTTGTTGGATTGACAAAAGGAGTTGAAGATTGATCATTGAAGCTTCTACAAACGATTGCATTGCCATTCCTACAGATTTGCAAGTGTCATTGGCTGCCACAAAGATTGTTGAAGGATATTTTTGCAAAGAGGTAAGTTTTTCTCTTCTTTTTTGAGTTTTTTCATCCATTTTTTTTTTTTGTTTTACAAACTTGAAACTTTGTTTTGTTTCATTTTATGATTTATCTATGTTTTTCCATTCTTCTATGAATGTATGCAAGATTCAAAAGAGCTAGGTTTTATAAATCAATATTTTGTTTTCAAGTTTTTTGTTTTTGTTTTGAAATTTCAAATTTTGAATGTGTTGTTTGCAAAAAAAATTGCCTACGGCTCCGCAACTAATCACAATGTCAATTAGTTCTACCTCCGGCTCCGCAACTAAATCAAAGTTCAAAACATATCCAAATTCTCCTCTATGGAAGTATTTTGAAATGATAAAACCCGTTCCCAGTAGTGGTTGTTATGTTTAGAAATGCAATGGATGTGATTTTCAGTATTCTAGTTCATATTTTAGGGTGAAAGCACATTTGTGTGGCATAATTGGAAAAGGCATCAAGCCTTGCCCTGGAAAAGACAATGTACCTATTCCACCTGAGATAGTTGCAAAATACATTATGGAGCGAGAAGCAATAGATGAACGGGAAGCCCAAAAAGGAAATCACCCTTTATTAAAAAAAAATTCAAAGGGAATGCAGCCCCCATCTAATCCCAATATTGTGGTAGAAGACCACCCATTTATGGTCACTCCAGATTCTCAAGTTCAAAGTGCACAACATATTGCAGACAAGAGAACAAAGGGGCCTTTGGAACTTGCATTTCAAAATGAGAGTAGAGCCAATGCCGACCAAAATGTAGCAAGATGCATATATGCCAATGGAATAGCTTTTAAGGTTGTTCCACCCCGGAATTTGTATAGTTACTATTCTAGTAATGCTTAGAGCATTTTGATTGTAAGGAAGGTTTTGAATGAATAAAATGTGATTGAACCTTGTTATCAATATGAGAATCTGTTACATGTTATGTTTGGCTCATTCTGTATTCTTGATTGATGTTACTCTTGGATAAGCAATGCATAAAGGAAAGTAATTAGTCTTGTTTTATATATTTGATTTATATATACTGCAAATATTGTGAGCAATTGATTGCCGTGGTTTTGTGCCATGGATGCAGGAACAGGAACTATTCCTCCAGGTGGAGGGGAAACATCACTCGGGAAGAGGAACTTGGTCGGCTAACCGGTAAAGTTGATCATATGAGCATACACACACTTCACTGAGGGTTTTGGGAACTGAGTCAGATTGAGTTGTCATGATAAATCATCCTTAGGCTTAGGAGTTTCTGATTACTTCTTTATGCTTTATGAAGTGGTGTTACTTGATTGACTGACTTATTGTTCTATGAATCTTGAATGTGAAATGTGAACTGATAAGTTATATTGACGCCTGGAATTTACAGTTAAATGTATATATACATGTTTGTGCAATTACGTATATTAAAGGTGCTCTGACTGGCCTATAATACATCTAATTGGAGAATTGAAAATAAACATGTATAGATATATTTAAGTGTAAACTGGGTAAGTTTATTAATATATTTAAATAATATATTTAATATCGATACTATTATAGTCTTACCGATAATATAATATATTAATATATCTAATGTAATATTTGAATATTATATAGATATATTTATATATTTATATAAAGGTAAATTAAAAACTATAATATGTTATATTAAATATAATACAAAATATATTAATAACATTTTAATATAAATATTAAAATGACTTTGCCTTGGAAAGATTTGAAATAGACTTTTATAGTCTTTGGTAATTATTTTTCATTTACCATATAATGGAATTTCGAAATTTAAAATCATTGGAAATATATTGGAAATTATACATGAAAAATATTAAGGAAATGTAATGTTTGAACTATAGACTTTTAAAAGACTTAAAAGTAAATGTTTGAAAATCGCGGATTTCTTCACGGGAAGAAATCGCGCGACTGTGGGAACCAGAAAACAATGGAAATTAGTGTAAATGAACCTGCGCCCAGCTCGCAATGCTTTGGACCTGGTCGCACAAGCAAAAATGCCACCATTCTGGGACGCGTGGGCGGAAGGAGGCCAAATGCCTGCGTATTAACCTTGACGTTTTCTGTTGAGAACTTTGTCCGCCACTGTTCATTCATTCCGCCATTTTTGAGGGCATGGTTAGTGACTAAACCTGTACGTGGATGCTTCACGAATTCGTCATGTGATAGTTGAAACATTCTTTGAAAATATGTTTGATTCATCACTTAAATTTGCTGAGTATCTGGTTATTTGTTTGCCACAGCGCATTTTGACAATGTCAATTGAAGAGGTGTCGAATTCTCATGCCTACAATTCTGTAAACATGAGAATTCGAAACCTATATATAGGTTTACTCTCATTGCTAATTTCACACTCTCCTTTGCATTTGGAAATTATGAATTTCATTGCTGTAGCTTTTTCTGTGTGTTAAATTCCCTCTTTGCTGTTGAGTTTTGTGAGAGCTTTATTTCACCATCACTGCTGTTGCATTTTCAATAAGCTGCAAACCATCATTGCTATTGAGTTTTGTGAGAGCTATTTACAATTTTACTGAGAGCCATTTATCATCTTGCTGAGACTGTATTGCTGAGAGCAACATTCCCTCATTACCAAACTGCATTTACCTGAGAGTTGTATTTGTTCATGCTTAAGAAGTAGCTGGTAAAGGCTGTGAAGGACGGTAGAGGAAGAACTGAAGCCACCAATTGAACTCATTTCGCAAAAGGAAATCAGGCATGAGAAATATCTTTGTAGAATTTCTGTCATTGATTTAAAAATGAGTTATTTGTTTGCTTGAATATGCTTTGCATTATGTTGTAGTTTGAAAGGAAAAATATTAGAAAGCCTCTATTTTTCTATGGAATTGTTGAATTGGGAATAGCTTAAATTCATTAGAAAAGGCTTATTGAATTAAGAAATAGCTTAAGAACTTGTTGAATTGGAAATAGCTTAAAAGCTTGTTGAAATGAAATAGTTTGATTTCATAAGAAAATTTGAAAAGGAATAACATAAAAGGAAAATGCTTGATTACTTCTTAGTAAAAGTACCTTATGTTTTGTATTACTTGAATACTGCTTGAACTCCTTAAATAAAGGAAAGGGACTAGTTATTAATACTAGGATGAGGGTGGATTCAGTACCAAGGTAGTCTAAAGCTTTAGAGTTAAATAGGTTAACTAGAGAAAGCTATGTACTCCATGGATAAAGATTTCCATGTTAGGAAGTACCAGAGGGACCCCTTGTTGATTGTATTCCATTTCCTGTTTAAGTAGTTGAAGTAGGAAGTCTAGGGTGATTGACTACCCACGGAAAGGACTCAACCTACGCGTAGGATAAGGCAGCCTTAAGTCAAACTGAACCTGACTTAGTGCAAGTGATAGATGACCGTCAGTATAAGTACTGCCGAAATGCTTTGGCCAAAGTAGTGTAGTATACCTAACGTCCACTTAGACTGTGAGACGAATTACACTGTCAGTTCACAGTAGTCCAGGTTACATGCTAGATTGAGATTGTGAGGGCACAAGGATTTAGTTATGTAGGATTACACACTATGCTCAGTTGGTCATACAGAATCGGTTACCCAACCAATCTCTTCGTAGAAGGGAGGGCCGTCTACTTAACAGTAAACGTGCGGGGGACCGCAATATAAGTCCGTGGTTGGTGGAAAAGCACCTGAGTGATGTTTCTCCTCCACAGTAGACTTCTGATGAACCAAGGTTTGAAAGGGAAGATCCTGGACAGTCTTATTCCTATTTGCTCAAAAGCTTCCGAGCTATGTTTGAAACTTGTAAGATTCTTACCTTGCTTTTTATTTTGAAGAAAAGTAATCATGAAAGCGTACTCTGTTATTTACTTGGAAAATAGAACAATGATGTATTGTGTCATTTATTTCTTTATGATGAAATGTTCAATTAGAATGAAAAGAAAAGTTATGTACTTTGTCATTTAATTGTATTTCCTTGTATCTTATTAGTGAAAGTAGAAATTTTTTTTTGTTTACCCGGTTTTGGGGTCGTTACAAATGTTGTTCGTTCTCCATATTGGAAAGAGATGTTTTGAACGGTTAATGAAGCTCCAAAAGGGTACAAGGGCCCATGTTATGAGAAGGTGTGTGGCACCTTATTGGAAAAGCAGGTTTCGTTGGTTGAAGATTCATTGAAGCCCATAAGAGATTCATGGGTTGAGACAGGTTAGTCCATTGTTTCAGATGGTTAGAAGGACTCAAAAAATCGACCTTTGATCAATGTCATAGTGGTGTCTCCTAAAGGGGCAATGGTTTTGAAAGCCGTGGATTGTGAGGGGCAAATAAAAGATGGACAATTTATTGCTAATATTCTCATTGCTGCCATTGAGCAAGTGGGAACCTGCAACTTTGTTTAAGTTGTAACGGACAACACCAAAGAATTGTAGAGCTGCAGGGTTGTTGGTTGAGGAAGGATATTCACATATCTTTTGGACACCTTGTGCGGTTGATTCACTCAATCTTATGCTGCAAAAGATTGGGAATAAAATTGCATGGATAAAAAAATTGTATGTTGAGGTTGAGGACATTCAGATGTTCGTCACCAACCACCACTTGTCTCAAGGGATCTTTAGATCATTTTCAAAATTGGAGCTATTGAAGGTAAGTGAAGTAATATTTACATTTTCTGTTTTTCATAATTTGATTGTGTATTCTAATTTAAATTCTTCTTTAAAGTTTATTTTTAAATTTAATTTAATTTTTTTAATTTGCAATAGGTTGTAGAGACCCGCTTTGCCTCTAACACAATCGTCTTCAAACGACTTGTGAAAGTTAGAGAGGCACTTTCTAGCATGGTGATTAGCAACAATTGGTCTGTATGGAGGCAAAGCAGCACTGAAAGAGCAACAAAAATTAAGAACATGATATTAGATGACTCGTGGTGGGATCGTGTGGAGTATCTCCTCAACTTCACTGAGTCCATTTTGAGTATGATTCGCTATACTAACATGGACAAGCCATGCATTGGAGAGATATATGATGGTATAGACTCAATGCTTGAGAAGATCAAGTGCACCATAAATGCAAAAGAGCAAAACCCTGAAGAGACTTTCTTCAAACAAGTGCAAACAATTGTTGAAGAAAGATGGAACAAAATGACAACTCCATTACACCTTCTTGCCTTTGCATTGACTCCAAAATACTACAGTAGTTAGATTCTTTCAGTGCAGGAAGGCTTCCTCCATATAGAGATTTTGAAGTGGCTGAAGGGTACAAGGCAACATTCATGAGACTCTTCCCTGATCTTGATTTGTGAAGTGTAGTCACGAATGAGTTAATTGATTTTGTGCACTCAAATGGTCTAGGTGTTGATGCTCTTCGTGATAGATTCTGAAAGGATGCTCATAGTTGGTGGTACTTCCATGGACAATACTTCCAACATTTGCAGCCCCTTGCAATCAAAGTTTTATCACAAGTAAGTTTAATAAATTTTCATATTTTAGTTTTAAAAGTTTCATAATTTCATTTAAAATTTAATTTTTTTTAATTGTTTACTTTGTCTTCATAGGTTGCTAGTTCATCTGCATCTGAGAGGCATTGGAGCACATATTCTTTCATCCACTCAGTAAAGCGCAATAAATTGCTCTCAAAAAGAGTGGAGGACTTAGTATATGTGCATTCCAACTTGCGTCTCCTTTCACACAAACAACGTGACTACAAAGAAGGGGAGACGAAGTTGTGGGATATACAGCTAGAGGATATCGACTTGGATGCTTCTACTTCCCACCATATTGCATATGAGGAGTCCAATATCCAACAACAGCATGGGCACAATACTAGTGCTAGTGACAGTGCCATTGGCACTACTTGTGATTCATTTAGTCTTCTTACTTCATCTAATGTCAATGTTGACATTGATATTGATGATTTAGAGAATCCATATGATGATTAAAACTTTAAAAGTGTTGTAATATTGAACTTGAAGTTTGAATGATGAATATTTATCATGCATGTTTTAAATGATATTCAAGTTTATGGTGGTTTTGTTGTTTATATGATGTTATGTGATATTCTAATACTAATTCATGCTTCTAGGCTGCATATATATATATATTTATTTATTTTTACATGTTTTTGTACTAACGAACCCAAAACGAATTGAATCCCCCCCAAAAAAATTTAGCCGAACCAGTGAACCGAACCTGAACCAGTACCAAAACCAGCAACTTAGATTGAAAACAATATATATATATGACTCAGTAAATTGAATAATGGAAATCGCATACAAAGCTACAACAGCCTCATCAAACAAAATTTGCAATACAATGTAAAGTACCCTTCCAGGAGTGTGTAGTTTTTGCGATATATTTAGTTTGATTGGTGTTCTATTTAATCAAACTAGGTTAACCATAATGCATGTACAACATAAGCAATCGATGAGATAGCACAACTCAGATCAACTATCTCAGTACACTAATACCTTAAGCAATGACTGAGTATTACTGCTGCTAATAAAAAACAGTTTCAGATTCACGCCCAAGCAAACTATGCATTACATATGGCAGATTTGTCATAGATATAACTCAGAAATGCATATCAGATATGAAGGTTTACAATATTCAGTGGTCTGATTGTTAACAGAAGAATGAATACCACAGTCTCTCTCAGAATGAACAGCAGCAAGGCGACTACTTCAGCCTTTAAACAGAATTTACAGTGACAGCGATTGGTCAAATGTTTAATGCATAAATATTGGGAACAGACCTGGAATATCGCTGACAAAGAGTAGCTAAAGAACTCGGCCTGATATAAATGAAGTCTCTAATGTATTGCAGGCCTGTAGTGGTCCATGACTTGCTCCAGTCCTTCTGTACGCCTCACCAATAGCTAATGCAACCCTCAAATGTCACACGTGAGAGCTATGCTAGCCTTGGCGTGTTGAAATGAGGGTATGCTGAGTTTGTAATGCTATCTCCAGTCACCCAAAGGTTTCACGTCTTCCTCAAATGCTCAGACGTCTTTTCCCAAGACTCGCGACTTTGCCTTGATTGAGTTCCTTCCAACGTGGAGGTCCTAGACTATGCACGATTTCCCCTTGAAGTCGACTAGCACGAGTAAATACACAATGTCTCTGCAGATGACAATATGTTGCGGCCAGCAATGAGCAAAGATAGTGTAACCCTAGACGCCAAACCAAAGCTCCAACAATATTCAATAGCTTTGAAGGAATATCACCCAAACCCAAGAAGATGTTCACCAAAACCAAACCTTTGCACAGATTATAAATTGAAACCTCCAATTTTGTCATTGAATATGAGTAGAATCAATCCCCAAATGATTGAATAAGCAACTACAACTTAATACCAAATTGTGCCTGAAAGATGTATCGAAACCCTTCAATTTCTATTCGATAATTTGTCTTGCCTAGCAAGACTCACAAATTATCAAATCGATCAATCAAACTTTGAAGCACAGATGTGAATCCTGAATGAATCCGCCGACCGCCAGCTAGGGAGGAATCTTTCACCACCGAAATTGGAACCTGTAGGAATTCCCACCTAGGGTTTTGAACTCAGGAGAGCTCCACAAAAATACCAAGCCAATAAATATAATAATCTAGAATGATTAAAGAATGAGCTCAAGTCCTTTTATAATGCCTTTTTGCCTTTTCAGGGTTTTCTCGCAAAAATCAATTAATACTTTATTATAAAGTGACTTTATTAATATATCCTAAGTTACCGGTTCGGTTTTGGGTTCGGGTTCGGGTTCGAGAATCCGGTTCGTGGGTTCGAGCAAAAAAAATTTTGGAATTGGGTTCGTTTTGGGTTCGATAATACAAAAACATATAAAAAATAAATACATAATGATTTTTTTTAATACATAATAAACAAATATAGTAAAATAAAAAAGTATCTCATATCCATTAATATAAATTATTAAATAAAAATAAAAATATAGTAATATGATTGTATATATATAAGTAATAAGAAGTATATTATAGAATTAATTGAAAATATATTAATTTAGTCTAAGTGAAAGGCGGGAGACTTGAAGCATCACAATGGTGGAGCGACGCCACAGCTTCTCCACGGGGTATGGGTTCAGACATAGAGTCGGGGTTTATCACTTGGCGGATCGGAGCCTCAGTATTGTGAGCCACTTCATTCTGAGTGGAGATATTGGCAGACCTATCATTCTCGTTTATATCTGGGGTTGGATAGTCAGCGGAGCCCATTACAAGCCTATCGTGAGTTTTGAAAGCCATAACATATCACCAGAGAATAAAGGAAAGAGGATCACACGTCCGCATTCAGACAACACTAAGGAAAATCACGACTTTGACTGAGACTTTGACAGCTTCTCCACGGGGTATGTGCAAAATTCGTACTTTGTCTGAACCCATCACGGACCGAACCCGAATTTCGAACCTGGTCCGTTTCGAACCCGAACCAGGGGCCTCAAACCAGCGAACCGGTAACTTAGAATATATCCTTTAATTATTCCCCAATTTCACTTTATAACCTCATTAATATAATTATTTAATATCACCTTTATAATTGCATTTTTTTCCAAACAACATTAAATAAT
The DNA here is from genome assembly GCA_007115665.2 of Sequoiadendron giganteum. Classification (NCBI taxonomy): domain Eukaryota; kingdom Viridiplantae; phylum Streptophyta; class Pinopsida; order Cupressales; family Cupressaceae; genus Sequoiadendron; species Sequoiadendron giganteum. The sequence continues at coordinate 330,336,814 of CM021103.1, read as the reverse complement.
TAAAATAATTAAATGCATTAATATCATTTTGGCGAGCTGGAAAATGGGTACATTAGAGTCCTCCCTTCCCAAAGATTGCCTGTCCGCAAGCAATCCACATCAGTAAACCATGGCCAAATACTAGGATCCTAGATGAATCTGTAGAATGCTTCATCGCAACCTTGTTGCGTCAACATATTACCCCTGTACACAACATCTCTATCAATCACAACAACTCTGTCAAACCCTGTAGTCACATGAAGTAGTCTACCAATCATAAAAATTCTTGGATCTCATAGCCAAATTAGAAGTCCATCACTCCTAACACTCGATAACTTCTGTTATGCCACTTTGATAACCCTTGGAATCCAAATGAGCCAAGTCTTAGATTCCTGTTTCTGTAAGAAACCATCTGGAGAGAACGAAGTAGGAGACTCGCAAAATTTGGATTCATCACCTAAAATTGAGAATATATCATACCAGAGTGAACTTGATAATCCCTTATCCAACCCACCCTTATGTGCTAACAATGACATGGTCAAATCCTGCGTATGTGGGCTGAAAGAAAATTGGTGAACACACCTCATCATGCAATCAAGATGAAATTCACCTGTTTGAGTCAATGGAATACTAGAATGGTCATGTGGATTCCACCCTATACTGCCATCATCAAAGGATGACTCAAAACTCAGATCAGGATGGACAGACCTCGCAACAACTCTATCAACCTTCTTTGCCACCCTGATGGAAAGGCCTTTGTCTAAAAGCAAAAGCAAGTATCCTAATTTTATGTCTTCAAGGGTGCGCTTGATAGTCTGGAAACTTGATGCTTTAACTCCTTCCCTTGGACCCTCTTGTCCCGCCTCAAAATTAATTATCCAAATGAGATAGTCAATGAGCTTATTTGTCATATCAAAGTGAGCCAAGGTTTTTTCAACCTTATCTTTAGTGACTTGCAATTGATCCTTCCATTCATGCACCTCATTAGGCCAAAGGTTATGATCAGTTGCATAAAATGTATTTTCTGATTTGCTTTCAGGAGAAAGAAATATACCATCATGAATGCCATTTTCCTCACTAAATGATGTCTTGCAATTCTCCTGAAAAGATGGAACAGCCCTAGGATCCAACATACCAGCCTTGGAAGAAAACACCTTCTCCTTACAAGGTTGTCCAATAACTATCTCTACATTACCAATGTAGAGCCTTGTGCCCATCTCAATCGTGGATGCACTCATTCCACTAGAGATTCCTAAACCTGTAGCCAAGATTGATGCGTCTGCGCCATCAACAATCCATCCCACACTGAGTGGTCTTCTATGGATGTGAAAGATGCTCAACATAGGTGCATAGAAACACATACCAACCCTTGACAAGCTGCTGGTATAAATCAGAACAGCACCATGCAAACTGTAAATCATGTCTATGATGGAGCAAAAGGTATCACCAATGTCACATGATGAGAATGACTCATCATCAAACCAACCTCCAACACCAAGATGGTGACTCTAGTCTTTCCTATCCCTCCAAACAACTGCTGTCCTCAAAGTGTACCTTGAAAACTCCTTGACCAACAAGGTAGGACAGCCATCAACCAACAATGTAGGAGGTAGAACCCAATGGGATAGGGCTGGAATACTTCTTCCCTCTTGCATATCTCCATACCATAGTCCATAATCTATCGGAAACTCGAGCATATACCTCTCGAGATCAAGAACAATGCATCCTTCATCAAATGACTCCCTGACATGAGTCACCCGATCTGAAATTAAGGGGGTTTCATACTCCTTATAGGAATCTCCAACACAAGAAGACTCCTTGAGCCCACACAACTTTGAATGTACCCTGTGCTTGACCAACACAAGAGGCACATCACTCCCAACATGTGAATCACCATCATCCTCAAGAGATATGGCTGTCTGAACTTCTGCTGTGGATAATGAAAATTGAGCCAAGATTAAGTCCAAGCGTAGCTCATCAACCTATATCACTAATTCTTGAAGGGCCATCTGAGTGCTCTTCATGGAAGCCATGGTCACCTGAAGCTCATGGGCGAGCTTATCAACTTCCTCTTCTTTCCCTCTTAAAGCATCTGAATATATTTCAGTGAGGTTGAGAAGATGGCCACGATTTGAAAGAAGGTGTAGATAGTCTGATTTCATTGTCACCATACCCTCTTTGATTACTTGTAAACTATCGTGAGAAGATTTTTCTTCAATTCCTTTTTGTCTTCTCTCCAATTGAACCTTCCAAAGGTGATCTTCAATTAGTTTGTGAACTCTATCATAATGTGACAATGCTGCAACAATTTTAACTTCACTCACCTTCAATTGGTTCTCCAAATTGTGTGGACTATCGGACTTATGAAGAACTTCTGCTTCACATGAAGAAGCATCAGATTGGTCTTGAAGCATTTGAGTCACACAACTGTCTTCTTCTATGTTATCATCCGTACACACTTGCTGATTTGGAACTAGGGCAGTGCTAGTCCTACATACAAAATCATCATCAATACCCTCATTATGTGTCATAACACAAGAGGTCAGTTTGTTCATTGTACTCATCATCCAACTCAGCTAAATCATTGGATGATGGCATGCATTCTTCATGTAGAGAGAGAGGAACCTGCATACAAAATGAGATCAGTTCTTCTTTAGTCAATTGTTCCTTGAATCTCTCAACTTTCTGCTCACCAATCTTTTAGTGAAATCATAAGTTGCGATTGAGACATGTTGCTCCTTTCTCCAAATGACCAACAAATCTGATTGTAACTGTTTGCAAATGTCATTACCTTCATCTAGAATCAGGGACAAAATAGTTAGCATAATTGTTTTCACATTGTCCGAATGACGTTTCGTGATTCTAGTTATGAAGCGGTGGAACATTTGAAGAATCAATTCATCACACCTATGATCATTCATAAAGAGGCATAACCTAACCTTTGCCATAATTACCAAGATTTTAACTCTCTGTCCAAAGGTAGGGCTTTTGACATCATGCAACCCATGAAAACTCTCACAATTAGCTAGAGTATTTCACTCATAATGTCGTCATCATAAGGTGTGTTAGGAGCTGCAATTCTTGCAACTTCACTAATGCAAGTGACAATTGCAAGTCTTACCTCTTCATCTTGATGTCTCATAAGCACTGGCTTAACCAAAGAGTGCACCAATGAAGTCATAGCTTTACGCATCGACTGGGAAGGTAATTGACCAACCTTGCATAGACAACTTTCTGCTTCTTCCAATATGCTGAGAAGAATTATTTTTGACTAAGGTAAGTGTTTCAGCTTCTTACCTATAAATTTCAGCTTTTCTTGCAAGACTTCGGTAGCCTCCTATTCTTTCTTCCATGTATCCCTTTTCCACTCAAAATCAGCCTGATCCTGCTTCATAGATTCAAGCAAAGAGCTAATTGGATCACTAACAGTAGCCATGATGCCTGTTGTCCTCAATTTTTGGAGCAACCTACCAAAAAAATTTGAAGTTTTTCTCTCTAAAACACGTTTTACAAGGTGTTGAGGTCAGAAAACTTTATATTTCAATTGATGATCTCCTTGGGTATCCTTTCATCAGCTCCTCTTTCCATTTTTGTCAAATTCTGAGTCATTTTTCTTGTTTTTTTGGTCAAATTCGGGTTTTTAAGGCAGCTCAGCAAAATAGGAAATTTTAAGTCATAAAGCAAAATTGGTAAAGTGTCAAAAAGTTCCTATTTTGCTAAAAGCAAAATTGCTAAAGTGACAAAAAGTTCCTACTTTGCTAAAACTTCAAAAAGGTCCGAAATTGCTTAAGTTGCCAAAAATCCCTACTTTGCTAAAAACAAAAATTGTTAAAAGAGCTAAAATGTCCGATTTCACTTATTTGACAAAAATAAAATTGCTGAAGTGTCAAAAAGTTCCTAAAATTGCTAAAGTGTCAAAAAGTTCCTATTTTGCCTCTTTGTCAAAAATAAAATTGCTAAATGAGCCAAAGTTCCTATTTTTTCCAAATTGTCAAAAGAAAAGTTGCTGAAAGGCTTAAAAAACCCGATTTGGTCTCTTTTTGCCATTTTCTTTTGTTGTTGAAGCATTGTGACTACCGAGGTGTGTGTATAACTATACTGCATCATTTTCATATGTACGAACAATGTAAAGTTGATTTGCAAGTTGATTGTGCAAGTGTCTACTACGTTACACAGTGAAAAGTTCCCAGACTTGGAATATTTTAGCACTTTTTGCCAATCTGAAAATCTCCTCCGTCAAAAAGCATATTTTTCAACATCTTTCATCGTAGAGCGTTTTGCTTTGAGTCTCAGGCTTAGATATTGATACCTAGTACTGGCCAACTGCCATTGACGACCTCGGAGGTCCTAACTTTTCTCCTGAAAAGTGAAAACTACCCACCAGCCTTAAACTGACTTTTAACTGAAACCGACTTCACCACTGTGATCATGATGTGAAATAAGCCAATCAAAATTAATTTCAGCCAATTCTGACAAGTTCCTATTTTTTAGAGTTTTGAGCTAAAAATAGATTTCAAAAACCCTAATTTTCAAAATTTTCAAAATTTGCCAGTATCTTCTTGGCATCACACTGACTAAAAGCCCATCCTTTATTTGCCCAAAAACTGAGTTTTGACCCCATGTTTACAAGGTTTAGACCATTTTAAGCAAAATGCCTTAATGAAGCAAAAAATTTGGTTTCGGTACAACACAAGGAGTTGAATAAGTGATATGATTGAGTATGGAATGTTTTCAAGACAAAGATGGAAGAATGTTTTCCAAACAGCAGCATGAAGACCCAATCAAAGATGATGTAGTTCAAGTTGTGTCTTTGGACACTTCAAATAGTTTCAATTATGTACTTGTAATTTAGTTTTGACAAATTACATGTAAAATGAAAAATTGTAATTGCAAGTAATCATATCACTTGCAAAGTTGTAAAATGTAATTACATGTAAAACCTTACAAGTCAAATTGCAATAGGACTTGTAATGTTAAACAAGTCAATTACAGTTAGTTAGCGGTTGAGAGATTTTCTCAAGTTTGTTGAGATCCTCCCACCTTTTTCTCAAGGTAAATACTTGAGGAGGTCCTTTGTAATTTTTATCTTTTGGCAATGCAACAAAACTCTGCCAGTTTGTATGTGCACTCTAAGACTTTGAGCTTAGATGTAAATCTGATTGCAGTTAATAAAAGAGGCAAATTGCTTTCAATTTTTGTGTTGATTCAAGGTGTTATGTGACGACATTTTCTACATATTGATTGTGAGTTTTGTGGTGTTATATAAGAGGGATTCAAGCTTAACTTTGCAGACTTTGAGCTGCTTAATGCGTTTGGAGTTTTAGATTGGTTTTCAGATTTGATACAACAGACTTTGAGCTGTTTGTCACATTTGAAGCTATTGTAGAACGCTCAAGCAAAGGGGGTAACTTGCAAACTTTGTACTGCTTTTATTTTCTATGTTTGTGGATGTAAAGTGCATCATGTAATTAGACTTTGAGCTGCTACATATTGTACTTGGTTACCAAAAAACCATCTTAAAAAGGTTGATAGGAGAGTAAGTTGCCAAAGACTTTGAGCTTTCGATTTGTTTTCCCGTCTCGGAGGAGCAACGGAGGACTTTGTGCCTTCATGGAAACTTTGCTTCTTTTTTTACTTCATTAATCATTTATGCTTTCAATTGTGATTCTTTTTTGAAATAAGAGAAAAGGATAATTGTCTTTTCTGGAAAAAGAGAACAAGGCAAGAGTTTCACCCAGGTTTAGAATAGATTTGTAGCTAGAATTAATTTCTGAACTGGTAAAATAGAAAGCGAAGGGGGAGCCTTCCCTTTGAAAATAGGAGAGTTTATCTCATGTACTGTGGCTGAAACCACAATTTTGTACGCTTTCCCAAGTATACAAAATTTTCAACCAACAATGCCCCACTGAAATTTTGATATGAATTTGACTACTTGGAGCAAAGATCAGATACTCAATAGGGTGGCAGGATTTTGGGCTCTGATACCACAGTAAAGTACCCTTCCAGGAGTGTGTAGTTTTTGCGATATATTTAGTTTGATTGATGTTCCATTTAATCAAACTAGGTTAACCATAATGCATGTACAGCATAAGCAATCGATGAGATGACACAACTCAAATCAACTATCTTAATACACTAATCTCTTAAGCAATGACTGAGTATTACTACTGCTAATCAAAAACAGTTTCAGATTTGCGCCCGAGCAAACTGTGCATTATATATGGCAGATTTGTCATAGATATAACTTAGAAATGCATATCAGATGTGAAGGTTTACAATATTCAGTGGTCTGATTGTTAACAGAAGAATGAATACCACAGACTCGTACAAATAAATCCTGAGCAACATATTACAGATTTGCAAGTACAAAAATACCTCAGAATGAACAGCAGCAAGGCCACTACTTCAGCCTCTAAACAGAATTTACAGCGACAGTGATTGGTCAAATGTTTAACGCATAAATATTGGGAACAGACCTGGAATATCACTGACAAAGAGTAGCTAAAGAACTTGGCCTGATATAAATGAAGTCTCCAATGTATTGCAGGCCTGTAGTGGTGCACGACTTGCTCCAGTCCTTCTGTATGCCCCACCAATAGCTAATGCAACCCCCAGAAGTCACACGTGAGAGCTATGCTAGCCTTGGCATGTTGAAATGAGGGTATGCCGAGTTTGTAACACCATCTCCAGTCACCCAAAGGTCTCACGTCTTCCTCAAATGCTCAATCGTCTTTTTCCAAGACTCGCAACTTTGCCTTGACTGAGTTCCTTCCAACATGGAGGTCCTAGACTATGCACAATTTCCTCTTGAAGTTGACCAGCACGAGTAAATAGACAATGTCTCTGCAGATGCCAATAAGTTGCGGCCAACAATGAGCAAAGATAGTGTAACCCTAGACGCAAATGAAAGCTCCAACAATATTGAATAGCTTTGAAGGAATATCGCCCAAAACCAAGAAGATGTTCACCAAAACCAAACCCTTGCACAGATTATAAAACGAAACCTCTAATTTGGTTACTGAATATGAGTAGAATCAATCCCCAGATGATTGAATAAGCAACTGCAACTTAATACCAAATTGTGCCTAAAAGATGTATCGAAACCCTTCAATTTCTATCTGATAATTTGTCTTGCCTTGCAAGACTCACAAATTATCAAATCAATCAAGCAAACTCGTAAGCAGAGATGCGAATCCTGAATGAATCCACCAATTGCTAGCTAGGGAGGAATCTTTCACCAGTGAAATTGGAACCCGTAGGAATTTCCACCTAGGGTTTTGAACTCAGGAGATGTCCATCAAAATATCAAGCCAATGAAAATAATAATCCAGAATGATGAAAGAATGAGCTCTCAAGTCCTTTAATAACGCCTTTTTGCCGTTTTAGGGTTTTCCCGCGAAAATCAATTAACACTTTATTATAAAGCGACTTTATTAATATATCCTTTAATTATTCCCCAATATCACTTTATAACCTCATTAATATAATTATTTAATATCACCTTTATAATTGCACTTTTTTCCAAACAATATTAAATAATTAAAATAATTAAATACCTTAATATCATTTTGGCGAGATGGAAAATGGGGACATTACATACAAAGCTTACAACAATCACTAATTTCTATTCAATATACCAAATCAACACAATCAACCAATGTTACAAGACTTGGACTCAGCTTAGACTTGGCAAGCTGATTTTTGACCTGGACTTGGCCCCTAGAAGTAGTTTGGACTTTTATCATGCACCCTTCAATAAATAAAATTTAAAGACACTTAATTTATCATTTTTACAATATTTGCTTGCAATTTATTCAAGATAAATAAAAAGCACACAAAAGTTCCTATGCTAGAAATAGTTTGCTTGCACACATAGCAAGCCTTAAATATAGAACTGTAAGAAATAGACCGAGATAAGGAAATATTTAAATAAACCTCAGCTAAATATATCATGTCTTGAGATAAACCTTCTAGAAGGCTATCTAAAAATAGCTCTCCTCTTCTAATAGACATGACTAGAAATAGCCAGTCTGGTGGTGATGCATGATTCTGTTGTGGCAAGAATAGCATCCTTGTTTTAAGAAGCCTGAGACCCTAGCGAGCATTGATTATTCACTTAACAATCTTGATGAATTGAATCTGATATCTAACTGAGAATGCACTAACGAGCCCTAACCGCTTCTGATGACGTGCAATACTTGGTGAACCAAAAGATCTGACCTTGTCAAATCCAAGAACTTTCAACCCTAGCCTTCATTAAAGATGATCCCTGAAAATCCCTCTTAGTTGCTTGACAAAACCTGATTTCAAATCCTAACCATCAGAGGCAAATCTGCAACATGATGTTCTGGGGACCCTAGGATACAATTACCTCCACATGATCACTTTTGATAGAAAATCAGACCATTGACCTAGAGCACATCGAATGAAGGGTGAAGGAAATGATAAGGCTCTCTGCAATGATTGAAAGATTGTGATAACTACTGTAGATGCTGTCTGTGAATGTGTGAAAACTTGTTGAAAGATCTCGTAATAACTGAGAAAATTGCAACACAACTGAAAATCTACTACCATGCCACTGGAAAAACCTGCTGTAGATAATAGAGATTGAAAGCTGGAAAAATGTTTGAAAACCTGCAATAAAGTAACTAAAATCCCTGCTGAAAGTGCTGAAAACTGAGTAAACACTTTTTCTTAAACCCATGGAACCACTGAAAATCTGCTGCAGTTTTGATGTTTTGTTGGATACCCCCGACCATCACCCTCATGGTGCACGCTCCTGTAACAAATGGACATCACCTTGTTTGACACATCTTGACTAATATGCTCAATGGCGTGCACTTATCATGAGGACGATCTTTTAAATTTTTCTGAAAACTGTCCCTAACTACTGCTGGCATGCACTTCTGCTGGGCATGGCGTGATTCCGTCAACTCAAAATGATTTTGTTTCCTCCATGCTATGGCATGCTCTGATGCACTAAGTGATCTGCTTTAGGGTTTTGAGTATGTTGTTAAGGTAGGGTATAAATGCGCTTCAGGCATCAGGTAGTCATTTTTAATTTTCTCATGCTTCTGGCAGCTTAGATGAGACACCACATGCTTGAAACTGTAATGACCAATTTTTGATAATTCTCAAACTTCGACCAGCTAGGGCATGGGCGTGCACCATAACATGTTTAGCCCCTTTTGACTGATTTGACACTTACAGGGCAGAACTATGCCCAAGTGCGTGCTTAGGGTTTAAATAAACAAATTTTTGCTTTGCAAGATTTTGGCCTTAACTACTAACTTCATGCACCAGGTCATTCTTTGCCCTTTTTTGTGTTTTGAATGTTTTTGGTCTCTTTTGCCTTATGGTGTATGGAAGGGATCCTTTTGTCTGAATTTCATGTTCTGCAAATTGGTTGAGTACTTGTAATGTCGTGCACTGGGTGTTTCTTGCCAATTTTTAGCATTATAAAAACTTTTTAGGGCATCTTCCTAATGGCATGCTCCTGTAGGTTGGATATCCTTTCTTTCTGTTTTCTTTGGCAAACTTTCTTCTCCACCTGTTGTGGTGGTCTTGGGAGTGTGCAGACCTGCTTTGAAGTGTTTTTGTATTTTGATGCAACTTTTAACAGCTTCCTGTAAGAGCATGTGCTTGGGATTTATGAGGCCTATTTTTGCATCTTGTAAACCTCAATGATCTCCAATATGGCGTGCTCTTTCAGCATTTGTGAACAATTTTCACCTTTCAAAACTGTCTCTTCTTCAGATTAAAAGATTACTGAAAAGCATAAAGATCGGTGGTGGATGTCTGAGAATGAAACGCCAATGAAAACTCCTGCAATTGACTCAAAAAATTGGCATTATACAAAGAATTTTGTATGGGTACAACATGATCTTAAAATAACACATTTTCAATTAAGAAAATTACAGTTTGTTTACTTTTTGTTGAAGTTTCGATCCATTTAGAATGGATTTTGCCAAAGTGTTGATCCATTTATAATTTGAATGCAGTGTTGGCATGTTTCTCATTAGATGGATTTCGCTAGCTTTTAGGAGTATCCCTTTTTTAATGTTTTCCTTCTTTTCATATAAATTCCTCTTTAATTGTCAAATGACATATCTAAGATGTGCATGTGTGTGTTAGAAGATTGAAGGACTGAAGAGGCAAAGATTGAAAGAATACTCTAGGAGGCACACATTAGAATATATGGATACTTAATTATTATTGTATGCGAAGTTATATTGGTGGCTGTAATTTACATAATAAGTTACTTAGTCATAATTAGGATATGTTAGTACAACATTATTGAATATATGGAGAAACAAAGAAAAAAAGACTCAAAATGCAATAAGTGAACCTGTACACCTCATCTCTACATATTCGTCTATTTGAGTTTGATGAAGATGATGAAGCGCCCAAAACCTTGAGAAGTCTCCAATGATCTCTCAAGAATCCTCTTGATGGGCTCTTGATCTGTTGATGGTATGTGGTTGCTCTTAATTTCTACAACATAACTTTGCAATGGAGAGGCTTGTGATGGCTTGCAGATGGTTTGATTTATAAAATTCTGGATAGTTGATGGATGCTTGTGATTTAATCTTGAGATCAAAAGTTGAGATTGCTTGAAAGAATAGGATGAGCGAGAGGTCACCAAATGGCACCATATGATTGGTGCACTTGGGGAGGAGCATCAAGGATATTTAAAGGGTTACGATCAGCTTGACTAGATCTAAGGGTAAGGATCATAGGAAAGAGTGATTATGACTAATGTGCTCCCACACGTGTGAGGACACAAGGAAGAGTGGTTGTGACAAGTGTGTTCTCACACATTTTTGAGGACACATAGGGAAGTTGAACGGAGACATGTGACTCATCTCACGTGTGTGAGAGATTACATGGGGATAAGGGATGGAGACATAACTCCTTTGACATGTGAGAGAGTCGCATGTGCTAGATGCAGGGTTAAGATTTATAAGAATAGATGGATAGCTGGGAATCAGATTAATTACGTTTAGGAACATGCAAGGATTAATTAGTTTTAATAAACTAATTGGATTGAGATGGGAAAAGAGAGGAACTAAATAAATAATTTGCATTTATTTAATTCTTATGAGGTTGGATTTAATTAAATAAATATCAATTTATCTAATTAAAGGCGAACTATAGAGGAATAGGTATAAAGGATGAATTAATTAAATAAATGATTAATAGTTATTTAATTAATGTCTGAAGGATGATTGGAAAACATTTATTTCTTCTACATTATCATAATTCTCTTGAGACAACAAATAATCATACTTAGTAATAGTACTTCTCCATCTATAAGGTGTTCGTTAGGAATATTAGAAGATGAGATCAATAATTCTCTTGAGACAACAAATAATCATACTTAGTAATAGTACTTCTCCATCTATAAGGTGTTCGTTAGGAATATTAGAAGATGAGATCAATTTATTCTTACCACTATTAGGGCAATCCTAATGAAGATGACTATTTTGTTTACACAAAACAAGAATTGAGCCCATTGAGTCTCACACTTTCATATTTATACACTTTGTTCTGAAACTGCAAAATTTATCTACATATATAATGTAATGTCTCCTTCTAGTTAGACATCTGTACATCAATGGATTAGCCTATTATGCTGACCCTCGTAGGCTAATGATTCTGGATAGAGGGTCATTTGTGATGGTCATCAGGTCATCCTTTAGCAATGTCGATCCTCGAAGTTCAGTGGCAGGGTGAATTGTGGTGTTTGGCTTGTTGAAGGTGATTAATTATGTTAATATATTCTATTTCACCCTTTTCGCCTAGGAACCATGTGTCTTTTAATTGGGGGCTCACTTTATTTTTATTTGACACTATTCACTTATAAAGTGAAAATGTTATAACTTAAAGTGAATAGTGTTCACTTTAATGAATAGTGTTTTCAATGTTAAAATATATATCTCATGAGGAGAAGTTCGACCCATTCAAGCATTTGGTTATTTTTTTCATTTGGCATGTGAGTTTGGCTTTGGAGGAAGAGGGAAACAAGGGTTTCCTGATTTCTGCACTTTGTGTGAGCCTGGTGGGGCTTAGTTCTTCGTGGTTGAGCTGCTTGAGGGTATGAAACACCACCTTAGAGTTGCTGGTTAGTTTTTGGATGCAAATTTGGTGACATAAGGAGCTGTTAGCAGGTTATTTGAGATAATTTCTGAGTGGTTTTGGCGGCCATAGACTCCATCGTTGTTTGCACAGGAGCTGTTCGCTTTTTGGAGTATTTTGGGACTGAGATTTGCAGCTATAGCCAGCTGTCCCTTTTCACGAGGGTTTAATCAGCAAAGAAGAAAAAAGTAAAAACACCTCTTCTAAGAGGCTGCAATCTCACCTAAAAGGGGCATCCTAGTTAGAAGAAGCTTCCCATATTGGATTGGTTTTGGAGAAGTTTGGCTTCCAAGAGGAGTGTGCATTTCATTGGGGTTTGTCAATGTAGCAAGTTACTATTCACAGAGCTGTATGGTTGTAAGTAAAATATGGTATGAATGTATTAAGTTTTAAATCTGATGTAAGTTATCTATTGTATGTATCCTATCATGAAATGAATGAAATCATATTTGACTTCTAAATTGAGCCATTTACTCAAAGATAAAATTAGTTGTAGCTTGTTTGAGTTTCCAATAGATGTAGACATATATGCTTTGTACCTTTTGGCATGTTTTGCATACCAACTCAAACTGAAATGAGAACACCAAAGCAAAAAATCAGACTTGCAATTGTGTGCTAGCAAAACAACAAGAGGGTGGTATCTTACAGTGATATCAGAGTTTTGATCCTGCCATCCTGGAGGGTTAAAGTTACATGAGAGGTCATTATAGGTACTACACTCGCAGAAGAGCAGAGCAAGTAGATAATTGGCAGAGGCCAACCCGTTTGAAGACATACCATTAGCAGAAATGGGTGATAGGGCAAAAGAAGGTCCACCAAGAAATGAAAGAAGAAATGTGGGAGACAATGAGGATAGAGATGGTAGAGAGCTGTTTGAGCGGATGACTCGAGCTTTCGAAGGTTTTATAGCAACAATGTAGCTATTTGTCCCGCAGATACAATAGAACAAGATTGCAGAGGATAACAGGAGTGTGGTTGGGACACCTAGGGCACATCGTGCTCCTTCACGCACTGCAGATAGACCTACATGCCCTACCTTTTTGAGAAATGAACCAAAAGAGGAAAATGTTTAAGAAGAGGGTGAGGCAATGTTTGCAGATAATATCATGGCAGCAAATGATGAATGAGAGTTATTGACACCACAGGTTAGGGAGCGCATCGGCTTTGACAGATTTTTAAGTCAACATAGAGAGCATTACTGGACAAGGTAAGATAGGAGGCCTCAGAATCACAACAGAGACTTGAAACATGCCACCAACAAACTCACATTGCCTACATTCGATGGTAGTGGTAAGATCACAACACAGGCTTGGGTTCACAAACTGGATACTTTCTTGACTCTTCGACCCATGGCAGAGGAGGATGCAATTAAGTATGCTACTTTACACTTGGAGGGAGTAGCTCATGATTGGTGGTATCATGGGATGATCACGTTGCGGCATAACCTCATCACCTCTTACCAGGAGTTCGTTGAGAGGTTGATTGAATGCTTCGATAAGAAGGATCTAGAAACATATTTCAGAGACCTAGCCCAACTCAAGCAAGTTGGGAGTTTGGAGGATATATGGGTGATTTTCAGGTTGTCAGTTATGGTTCCCAACATATAAGAAAGAAGATTAGTTGTGTTATTCATTGAAGGTTTATCAGAACCATTGAGAGGCTGGATCAAAGCTTTTGATCCCCCGACCCTACAGGAGGCTATAAAAAAAGCTAGGAGCATGGAACTTGCAGCCCCACAAAGTAAGTTCTCATCTAAAGCATCATCTTCTTACATGGACAGCAAGTCATTCTCTAAGAAGAAGGAAAAATCAGACTCAAAGGGGAAATCAACAGCTCCATTAGACCAAGAAACCATCAATGATTTGCGTAAGAAGAAGTTGTGTTTCTATTGCAAAGGACCCTATGATGCAAACCATGACTATCCTTTGAGGCCTAAGGGCAAGGCTAACTGAATAATGTGGGCATTCTATGAGGATTCCGAATCTGAAAAATCAGACTAGCAAACTCAACAATAGGAATACGAGGCAGAAAGGTCTGAAAATGAGGTTGAAAATGAGGCTGGAAAGGAGGAAGTAAAGCTTCAAGAAGCACGCCTCACAAGCATACAACGGGAGGGCTCTTTTAGGATGCGAGGGGTCTTAGATAGAAAAAAAATCATTACCTTGCTAGATACAGGTGCCACGCATAATTTTATTGATGCTATGTTGGTTGAGAGGCGAGGGATTCAAATTGAGGAATTTGAAGGCATAAGAGTAAAGGTTGCGGATGGATACACTCTTAAGTGTGACAGGATGATTTCAGACCTCCCTATGTGATTAAATAATTACGACTTCAAGGCAGATTTCTATGTGGTAAATATGGGAGATACTGATATGGTTTTAGGGATAAAATGGCTTCATGACATAGGAGAGTTTACCCTTAACCTTTGTGAGATGGAAATGAGATTTAAGGTGGACGAGAGGACTCATGTGCTGAAAGCCATCCGAGATAGCAATTTCAGGATGATATATTTCAAGAGAATGGAGAGGCTCGTGCGCCATGACATGATTGAGTGGACAACTGAGTGTATGTTGATGCCATCACAGGGGGAACAACAAACCCTAGTTTATCATCCAGATATACAGGAGTTGAGGATTAAACATGCTAAGGTGTTCAGTGAGATTCCACCAAGTAGACCTCCAGATCGAGGAATTGACCACATCATTGAGTTAGAGGAGGGTGCCAAGCCCGTGATAGTCACCCCTTATAGGCACCCCAAGAGATTGAAAGATGAAATTGAAAAGACAATCAAGGAGTTGCTAGCTATGGGGCACATTAGACCTAACAAATCACCCTTTGCTTCGTCCGTAGTTTTGGTGAAGAAAAATGATGGTACCCTTCGGATGTGCATTGATTACAGGGTATTGAATAAGAGGACGATTAAGAACAAGTATCCTATTCCTCGAATTAATGAGTTGATTGATGAGCTTGATGGTGCTCGTTACTTTTCGAAAATAGATTTGAGATCGGGTTATCACCAGATTAGGGTCAGAGCGCAGGACATCGAGAAGACAACATTCAGATGTCATTGCAGACACTTTGAGTTTGTGGTTATGCCATTTGGGCTAACCAATGCACCTGCTACATTTCAGTCGACTAGGAACAGGGTCTTCCAGTCATAGTTGAGGAAGTTCGTACTTGTTTTCTTCAATGGCATACTGGTATACAACAAGACTTGGGATGAGCATATTGCCCATTTGGATACAGTACTGGGTATTCTTGATAGGGAGTCCTTATATGCCAAGGAACCAAAATGTGATCTGGGTATGACAAAGTTGCTGTACTTGGGCCATATTATTAGTGTAGAGGGTGTGCGTATGGATCCTGACAAGGTCAGAGCTATTATTGAGTGGCCTACTCCTGAGAACCTTATTCAGCTTAGAGGATTTTTGGGCTTGTGTGGCTTCTACCGCAGATTTGTCAGCGGGTACTCACGCCATGCAGCACCACTTACAGACTTGACAAAGAATGGGGCATTCGATTGGAATCCTGAGACACAGGAGCGTTTTGAGAAGTTTAAACAGTTGATGACTTCTTGTCCTGTCCTTGCATTACCAGATTTCGCTAGACCCTTCGAGCTTCAGTGTGATGCCTCGGGTGAAGGGATTGGTGCAGTCCTTATGCAGGACAAGCACCCGATAGCTTTCGAGAGTAGGAAGTTAAGAGGACTAGAGAGGAGCTACAACATTTATGACAAGGAGATGTTGGCCATCATGCATGCGTTGGCCAAATTCAAGCAGTACCTTGTGGGCAGCAAATTCTGTGTTAAGACCGATCATAACAGCTTGAGACATTTCCTAGGGCAGCGAGATCTCAATGATCGTTAGCAGAAGTGGGTTAGTAAGTTGCAATCATATGACTTTGACATTGCCTATGTCAAAGGGACTCATAACGTTGTTGCTGATGCCTTGTACTGTCGACCACATTTCACTCCATGGTTGAGATCTCAGAGAATCGGAGACATCTAATTATAGTAGAGTATGCCAAAGACTCTTGGGCTTCTAGCATCATTGAGGGGTTAGTGCACTTAACAAATATTCAGTTGTAAATGATCTTATCATTTACAAAGGGCGGATCTTTTTGACCCTAGGATCAGAGATGAAGAACACACTATTGAGTGCCTTTCATGATGCACCCATGGCTGGACATCTCAGGTGTTTCAAAACTTATAGGTAGCTTCGGGAGCGTTTCACTTGGAAAGGACTCAAGTCAGATTTCCTTCGGTATGTCAGAGAGTGTCCTGTTTGTCAGCAGAATAAACAAGAACACACCTACCTTGCTGGGTTACTTCAGCCACTTCCAATTCTTGACAGGAAGTGAGAATGCTTGTCGATGGATTTCATTACAGGCTTGCCGAAAGCCCAGGGTAGAGATTGTATCTATGTAGTTGTTGATCGCTTCACAAAGTATGCTCACTTTTTTCTGATAGCAGCTACATATTCAGCTACACAGGTAGCAGAGTTGTTTTTCCGTGAGGTATTCAGGTTGCATGGGCTACCTCAGAGCATCGTTAGCAACGGGGATAGTCGGTTCTTGAGTCACTTTTGGCAGGAGCTATTCAGGTTTTGTGCGATTGAGCTTACTCCAAGCACTAGCTACCACTCGCAGACAGATGGACAAATGGAGATTGTAAATAAATGGGTGGAAGGGTGTAAGCCGACGTACGTAGTTGGTCTTAGCATAGTCAGCCTTAGAGTAGTCGGCCGATTGCTTTGTTAATAAAACATTAGTCGTAGTGGGAATAAGTAAGTGTGGTTAATGGCATGTAACTAAGTCCTGATTAGTTATGGTTATGAAGCGGCACGACGGTTGGTTGCTCAACCACCGCCGAACGCTATATGTATTGGGATCATGTAGTCGGATTGGAGTTATGTGTCGAATTAATGATACTATGACAGTCAGATTGTACATGTTGATATTAGCAAGGAATGAATAGAAGTGTTCATGATTCAATCTTATTTTTATTCTATCTATGTGTTGCATATAGTATAGTTTACTTCCTGTGTACGTAGTATGTTGATAGAAACACTCCGTGAGGTAAACATTTGGCGCCGTTGCCTAAGCGGACCAGGGAAGCACTCGGTGTAATGGCAGCGTAATGGGCCGACCAGCGGACGAACCCATAGTAACGAATGAAGAAAGAGAGGACGACTTGACACGAGATTTGACAAATCTCTGGAACATATCCCTGCGAGACCATGTACGAAGGCAAGCCCTCCAACGAGAAGTCCTCGAGGCAGTTATTTGGGATCGCCTCGAAGTAAACAACGAGGTTGATCACCTTCTCCCCTGCATGCCAAGATTGTTGGCTCGTCATTCCATCATCCTACAAGACCTTCAGGCGGAGGAGGAACAAGAACGCCGAAGGCGGCAAATCTTGCAGCGGTACGAGGAACGAACCAAATGGGAAGAGGAAGAAAGGGATACTCGTCGGAGACGTACCCCTGGCAACCAACAATGATCGCGTGAAAGACCTGTAAATGCCTGTACGACCGAACAAAGACAAGAACCGAGTACCATTCGGGCACGAAGCAGAGGAGGAAAGAATTCGGCGATCATTAAGAATACAAGAGCAAGAAAACCGGCGGCTGAGTTTTAGTAAAGCACATTAGCACCCTGTGGAAGAGAGGGACGAGGAACCACTCGTCACCCCGTACGTAGAAAAATATAAAAACCGAGAAAATGAAGATGAATTGAACGACGAACTTGAGAATAGCATCCAACGCATTCGGGAGTTGTCCATATCGGACGACGACGAAGGGCTGAGGATAGGGAGATCTCAGCCCAAGACCCCTTGGTAGAGAGAGCACCGGAGTGGAATCCAGGAAACTCAAGGTGTAGAGGACGTTGACAGGGGACAAAAGGGTGACCCGTACGTGGCCGAGAGTGCAAGTGATGCACCGGAACGTACCCAAACCAGTCCAGTCAGGTGTAATACACGGGAAGGACAGCGGGGCAGGATGGTGACTCCAAAACGGCAAAAGTTGCCGAAGTTTACGGGGAATGGGTCAGAGGATCCAGTACGACACTGTAAAATGTGTGAGACAATTTGGATAGCGAGTGGAGAAGATGACCAGGATAACTGGTTGAAAGCATTTCCGGCAACACTCCGAGACAGTGCCATTGACTGGTACTCGGAGTTGGACCGAGTACAGAAAGCTTCATGGAGGGTGTTGAAACAGGCATTTCAAGAAGAATTCAAACTGTTGAGAGACGACAGTGAAATTGTGGCCGAGATTTACAACACCAAACAAGGGAAGAACGAAAGTGTACGAACCTACAACCGGAAATTAAAAGACCTGCTAGGGAAACTAGAATTGCAGCCAACAGATGGTTTAAAGAAGAGATGGTTTATCGAAGGGCTGCTTCCCTCGCTACGTAAGAACATGAAGGTAGTTTCTCCATCCTCGTACACTGAAGCATACAACCGTGCGATGGATAGTGAAAGCGAGAACAAGACATCCTCTAGAGGGAAGATGCATGATGATGAAGAAAATGCGGGGAAAACGGGGATGAATCAAAAACTGTACAAGCACTCCATCGCGACATGCTAAGGATGATGAAGGAACTAAAAGCAAACAAGGAAGGATCCAAGGAACCAACCGAACTATGGTGTACGAAATGTAAAATGGAAGGCCATACAAAGGCAAACTGCCCAAAGAAGATGTTCTGCGACATCTGCCAAGTTATGGGACAATCCGTCAAAGAATGCCTGTACAATTTGAAAACACGGAGTGTGCAAGTGTTCTTCACACAAGGGGAACAATCTACCCTTCCAACCACACCACTGAAGCATCAGAATAACAACGCATCCCCTGGCGGCTATCACAACAATCGGAGAAACACCACACCAAGAAGCAAAATCCAATATGACAGCGAAGGTCGGCCCATGATCCAATGCCGGAGATGCAGCGAATGGGGCCACTTTGCCAGGGAATGCCAGAGCGGCCAAGGCGCCGGAGGGAAGCTGTGCAAGTGGTGCAGTCTGGGCGATCACGAAGACACCAACTGTCCCAAGCAGAAAGGTATCAACATACTGGAGGTAGCCAACGAAGAAGTCCTGGCACTTACAAGGGCATAGACGAAGAAGGCTAACTACCCGGACCCCCGTACGGAGAAAGAACGACTCCGAGAAGCCAGGGCGGAAGTAGAAGAAGCAATGGCAAATGAATGGAGAACTACCAAAGCGGCTAGTACGCCGTTGCAGTCAGAGTTGGAAAAGAACATCGTGCGACAAGTACCTCACACAACTATACCAGTCAAGGTAACAGACCTTCTGCAAACCATGCCGCAACTAAGAGTAGCACTCACAAATATCATGACAGACAATACTCAAATGGGTCCGATCGAAGACACCATAGAACCAACAGGAGCAACCACGGATCCAATGCTACTCGCAATAAGCGGCGGGAGGAAACCGACCGTCGTACAGATGGAAATCCTAGGGATGTAACTCTCTAATACCATCGTCGACGGAGGATCGGGAGTTAATGTACTACCTGAGGATACATGGAAGAGCCTCGAGAAACCCACACTTTGGCCATCGACATTTCAACTGGTGGGTGTCGATCAACATAATATCAAACCAATCGGTATGCTGATGGCACAAAAAGTGGTGATAGGTACGCAACAATTCCTATTGAATTTTGTCGTCATTCCACTAGAGAGAAAAGCGTACGATGCAGTACTCGGATGCAGATGGCTAATTGCAGCCAAGGCGAACCATAACTGGAAGAAGAATACCCTCTCCATCGAGAGCCATGGGAAGAAGTATATCATCGATTTGAAGAATCAGGCGGTCAGTGAGGACTTGGCGTCTTCAGAATCTGACGAGGGATCCGATGACGATGAAGAAAGGGGAACCATGGAGCCAAACAAGGAAGGCATTATAGAAATTGGAAGTTGTTCAGAAGATGAAACGAGTTCACTGAATGGGTTATTTCACTGGCAGATGGAGGATTATGAAGTCTTCCACCCAGATTGCAACATGCTGCAGATCAAGGAAGGAGAAGAAGGCGAAGATAAGGGCTCCGCCAGTGAGGCATTCCTGCTAGAGTATGGCGAATATAAGGAAGGCATGGTAGAGTTAGACGAGACGCCAACCCATAAGCTTGAACAAGATAAACCCATCAAGTACGAGGAACCGACAATCAAAAGGGTGAATCTGGGGGAACAAGAGAAGCCTAGGGAGATCCTCGTCGGTGATGACTGGGACCCCGTACTGAAGGCGGCGACATTTAAAATATTCATGGAGTACAAGGACACCTTCGCCTGGACATACAAGGATTTGAAAGGAGTACCACCGGAGCTGTGCATGCATAGGATCCCGCTCGTACCAGGAGCCCAACCCGTACGGAAGAAACCGTATAGGATGAATAAGAACTATGCCGCGAAGGTACAAGAGGAGATAGAGAAGATGTTGGAGGCGGGCATCATTTTCAAAGTAAATGTGAGCGAGTGGATGTCACCAATTGTCATTTCCTTAAAGAAAGAATCGGAGCAAATCCGGATATGTGTTGACTTCCGGTGTTTGAACGCAGTAATAGTGAAGGACCCGTTTCCGATTCCCTTCACTGACACCATCTTAGAGGAGGTCGCTGGACATGAAATGTACTCGTTCTTGGACGGGTTTACCGGATATAACCAAATTTGTATTGCCGAAGAAGACAAGTTGAAAACAACTTTTGTGGTAGAAGATGGAGTATACGCGTACCACCGGATGCCATTCGGGTTGTGTAATGCACCGGCCACATTCCAAAGGACAATTTTACATATATTTGACAAGATATCGCTGGGCAATTTCAGGGCATTTTTAGACGATTGGTCTATTTTCCGTGACAAGGAAAAACATCTCAAGGCTCTTGGAGAGTGCATGGAAAGATGCCGAGCAACACGTCTAGCATTGAATCCAAAGAAATGCAGGTTCATGGTACCATAGGGAAAGTTACTAGGCCATATTGTATGCAAAGCCGGGCTAAAGACTTGTTGACGTGTGTTTTATGACAACACCAACACAGAATAAAATGTCCAACGGTCACTCTATTCTCTCTTGATCAAAGTGTTCCGCATGCTAAGATTGCGTGAAAGTTCATGCGTTCAACTCCAAGGTTCTTTTTATCGCGAATAGACTCAGTTGGTTGATGTGAATATGCTGGGTATTCCAAGGGGACTTACGTAATTGTTCGATTTTTTTTTCAAGCAGATGAAGGGTTTTGACTATGATGCTCTGGTATTTGAACTGACCAGGAAATACTGAATTTAAAGGGAATAGGGATAGGGAGTCTACAATCTATTTCTCAAGAGTGGAATGCGAGGAAAGACTTTGACAATCTTCAAACATGACTTTGTTTCGTCTCCCCTTCGGACAACTCTAACAAAGTTATTGCAATCTTCAAAGGATGGATAAGATGTTCAAATTGTGATTCAACATGCGCACCCCGTCACAACGATGCACGTGAACACACGAATCACAACTGAAGTTAGTTATGGATATTCCAGTTGATCACGCAGGGGCAGACTTACCATCAGCAAGCCTGCTAGTGGTATGGATAAAGGAAGATTTGCCCAAACTAACGCCACATTCCACAATTAACAAGTATTTGCATAAACAAAGTCTACTTTACTCTACCCTATTTGGATTGGAAAGATGAAAAGATCTCGTTAACTACCCACAATGCAAGATAGAATCACCAATCAATGAAAATCCTTATATTATGAGAGTCTTACACAACAATCTTTTACAAAAACCTTCAAAGGGAAAGTCTTTCTTTCCTTTCCAAACTAAGCTAACTCCTTGCTCTACTCTTAAATTCTATCTAGCTCAACTCTATCTTTGGTTTATGTCTAACTTTGATCTATTACAAATGAGGGGGGATAGCCCTTTTATATCTAGCCCAGTCCAGTGGACGACTTAGATTCAAATACAACGGAAGGCCCAGATTGAGCCACCTAAGCCCTGATTAGGGTTCGAGCCCTAAAAACTGCCACTGAGAGGAGTGGGGCAATGAATGCGCTGAATATTCTCCACTCCTCATCAATGAACCACCATCCGCCATCAATGCACACCATCCCCTTCCAGAAGATCATCATCCAGAAGGGCGTTTCCTTTGTTTTGTAAATCATCTTCTCGTGAATTGGAATCCCGAATGCTTCAGGTGTAAGGTTGGCCAATATCTTGCCATCTGGCGAAGTGATTGTCCTCTGCTCTGTGTTGTAGTGGTTGGCGCATTCTATGATGAGCTCTGGACACCAGATAGTTGGTGGAAAACTGGCAACTGTATACAGTCCGCTCCTTACGATGTTGTGTGAGGTAACTGATGGGTGATAGCCTCCAGTCCCCATTATCCTCCTCCTAAATGCCTCCAGGTTGAACGAGCCCAAGCTAGTGTCAGCCAGCTTGCCCAACTTTGAAGAAAATTTTGATTCTGGAAAGGACTTGCTCAATTTCTTGATCACTGCTTGCCTTGATGTGTTTGCCTTTGCAGATTCAGTGTGGTTCCCTTTGCTTGCGGCTCTTCTGCTTGATTCAGCCATTTTGCAAGGAACAAAAGTCATTAGAAAACAAGATAATAAAATAATAAGATAATCACCATTGAGGGTGCCAGTAGGTTTAAAAAAAAAAGGCTGCAACACTGTCACTTTCAGCTGCAAACCTCAACACTCTTGTTCATTTCAACGTTTTTTAGAAGTTTTTCTCTACTTGCAGCAACACAACGTCTGATGCTTGGAAATGTTTGCCTGCAGCAATTCACCCTTAGCAGATTTTAAACTTCTCTCTTTAAGTTCGCTTTTCTCAGCAGTTTAGGACTTCCTTCTCAAATCGTACTTCTGAGTATTCAGCAACTTGGGACCTTTGCTTACAGCTTCATACTTCTCAGCAACTTCACTCTTTTAACCTCAAGTCGCACTTCAACAATTTGAGAAGCTTCAAGACTTCAAATTCGAACTCTTCAGCAACTTCAAGAGTTCTCAGCAACTTGGGACTTTTCCTCACAAATTCGTACTTCAGTAGCTTCAAACTCCAAACTTGCTTAGCCATGTCCCAGTCAATTCAACCTCTTGTCAACTCGGACCTCTCAGCAACCTCAAGCTTCCTTCACAATTTTGAATTCTTTAGGAACTTGAGAATTTTCTTTACCAATGCGTACTTCAGCCCCAGAGAGTGCTTTGCATTCAGCAACCTGTGAGAGATATGGAGAGGACTTAGAATATTATAGCCAGGTCGAAATCTAAGAGAGGCTATACTTAGCACATTTTTGAATTCCATTTTCCCCCCTTTGGCCAGTTGCAACACTTGTCATCCGAAGCATTAGAATCTTGAGCTTCTAGAATTTCGAAATTCATCACCCCTGCATAGGCCTGCTTCATCACATTTGCTTTGTTTGAAATATTAAATCAATTACCTCTTCAAACAATTTCGAATTTATCTGGCCAAGTCGTTTTTATTTCATTCTTGCCTTGGCAAAATTATCCATTTCAATCCTCCAGCGAAACACTTTAGTAAACTCATTCATTTTATTTGCCTTAGAGGAATTCTTTAAATTTGCCTTAGGAAATTTTTCAAAATAGACACCGGGCAAAAATATCCACCGAAATGATGTGAGCTAGGCGTGGAACAAGTTCAAACCATCTTGCAATCGAAAATGCTTAATACCCAGAAGAAAATTCCCTTCAGAACTCATCGTTTTCATGTGTGTCTGGACGAAGGGGTACTTTTAATTTTTAATACTTTAAAATAATAAAATGGCTAAGGTTTATTCCATTTTTATTCTGGACTCGTTTCTCGCCTACAATTCTCCATTTCCCTACCTCGACACTTTTCCTTGATTTTCTCTTGAAGAATTTTCCCTCTGTCTGGCTCTGGGCGCACTCCACATTTGCCTGAAGAAAGTTTTATCATCACCCCTAGGCATATTTCTCACCCTTAGGAAATAATTAAAATTTTAAATTGCCCCTATGGGGCACATTTGAGGGTGTGAGCTTCCATTTTATCTCCCTACGCCTTGGGAAAAATTCCTAGGAAAATTTTCATTTTTAAACTACCCATGAAGGGCGCATTTGATTTCATGCATCAATTTTTATCTTTACCCCTTAGGCATTTTCACGCCTAGAGGCTAACACTTTACCCTTTTCATCACAAGGGCGCATATCACATGTGGAGGAGGAAAATCTTCTTACCCTTAGCATATTTCAAAATCATGCCACCCTTACCTTTACCTTTGCCTTAGGCGCATATAACATGTGGAGGGGAAAACTTTGAGCACATTTTCCCTAGCATGAAGGAATTTCCCATGCCTTAGCGCATTTGATGTTTGACTTCCCCCCTTGGGCGCATTTGCCATGTAATGGAGGAACTTGAGGGCGCATATGAGGGGTGGTGAAGGAAAATCCACGCCTTTGATTACCTTTCACCTCCCTCAAGCGCATATTGCTATGATAGCTTCCACTCTTGGGCGCATTTAGGCTAGTGTGAAGGAAATTCCACACTTATCAATTTTTCTTGTCAATTTCTTCATACCTCAGGCGCATTTGACCCATGCTGGAGGAATTTCAACACTCAGAGATTTTTTTTTTAAATCCCCCTTATTCCTTCTAGGTGCATATCACATGTGTCCCTATGCCAGTTATCTCTTATAAGTTTCCAACGCCCTAGCCATGCCTTGGCTTTCCATTTTTAGCAAATTCGGAGAAATTAGGGTTTCCTTGCATTTCATCTTGTTCTGAGCTGGAGCAGGCGTGGCTGTGCTTCCACTGACTTTGCCACCTCATTTATACCCTCTGTCCACATTGGTATGCTATTTTTAGCAAACCCTAAAATTGATCAATCTTTGTATCTCTGTTTGACTTGAAATTCGTTCCAGTTGTTCTTGATGCTGTAAGTGACCTGTTCACACTTGCCTCTAGCACAGTACGTGCTATTTATAACCATGAGATGACTTACTAAAAATAGTAAGTATTCAGATCGTGTTTAAATTTTGCCAGTAGGCGGCCTGAAAGATGCTGATCATGGTGGCATGCTTCGCTTTGACATCTCTGCATTTCGTTCCATCTATTTTAGGCATAGTAGGGGAAACCCTAATCTGACTTGCATGCGCTCCGTACTGCTCCCGCTTCCCTTGATGTGTGCTGTTTGTCACTCTGCTTGTTGGACTGAAGTGTTGGGTAACTGCTGGGGTGAAACTGCTATTTATAGTAAGTGTCCGGAAAGCGGTCCATCTGATGTCGGATGAGTTTGCATGTCATAGTGTCCGTGGGATCTCAAAAAACCCAGAAAAACCCAGAAAACTGGTCGACATGCTGGCACTGGCTAAAAATAGTAAGTCCTTGAAAACTGACTCATTTCGTTTGCATGTCACACCATTGCGAAGCTCTCGCAAAACCCATATGGAATATCCGGACATGCACTGGAAATCACTGCATGCAAACCCTAAAAATAGCCTTTGAAAGTTGTACTGCTGAAAGTCACCATCTTGGTTTGCATGTTATATCACCGCGAAGGTCTTGAAAAACCCAGATCCATTCTCCAGTTAGGCATCGGAGAATCGTATGTTTAAATCCTGAAAATGGCCTCTGAAGGATGAACTGCTAAAAATAGCCAATTGTCCAAATTCGTTCAAATTTCTCGTGTAGGCACTCTGAAGCTGCCTGAATGTGCTGAAGTAGTTAGAGTCTCGAAATCCTGAGGGAAAGACCTCAAATTAGGTACTTAATAAAAATAGTAAGTCGTCAGATTTCAGTAAGATTTTAGTGGGATCCTACCTTGGACCTTCTGACTATACTGCTGTACTCAGATTTTACCTTGATAACTCAATTTGACCTCAAACAAGCCTGAAGGATAGAAACCCTAACATTTCAACCTAGGTCAAATGACGGGATGTCCTCGGAAGGACAAAAGATCAGAGATAGAGAGAACCAAAGCCAAAAGACCAGAATGGAGCAAAAATTAGGGGGTTCCCATCTTGGATGGGGTGATGTGTGAAAAGGTCACAACAAGACTGATCCTGACAAAATAAGGGTCATTGTACATATGGAGGCTCTAGAAAATGTCACGGGAGTGAAGTCCTTTCTCGACCATGTCGGGTACTACCGGAGGTTCATTAAGAATTTTGCACAAGTATCATACTTGCTTGACTTATTGACAAGGAAGGGACAACCCTTCCTATGGATGGAAGAACAAGAAAAAGCATTCAAGGAACTAAAGGACCGACTAATTAGCTCACCCATCTTGGTGTACCTGGACTGGGACAAGGAATTCCACGTACATGTGGATGCCTCAAACTTTTCCATAGGAGCAACACTCGCACAAGTTGGAGCACACGGGCTGGACCAACCAGTATTCTTTGCTAGTCGGCTACTCTCGAAGGCAGAGAAGAACTACAGTATGACTGAGCAAGAAGCACTGGGGATGGTGTACTTCGTACAAAAATTTAGGCACTATTTGTTAGCAATGCCATTCACCTTCTACATGGACCATCAAGCCCTAATGTATCTAGTGAACAAGCCTATAATCCAAGGCAGAGTGAGCAGGTGGTTGCTATTACTTCAAGAGTTCACATTCACTATTATAGTACGACCAGGAAAGAGTCACGTAATTGCCGATCAATTGTCAAGAATACGGTCGGGCGAACCTGCGGAAGGAGGCGTGAACGAAGATTTTCCCGATGCACACCTGTTTCAGATTGCAATACTTCCGTCATGGTACGAAAAGATCGGAGAATACTTGTCCACATCCACGTTTCCCAAGGAAATGGCACCGGCGGAGAGGAGAAAGGTCGTACTGAAAAGCAAAACATTTCAGCTAATTAATGGCTTGCTATACAAGATGGGGTCCGACCAGATACTCCGAAGATGTGTTATAGAAGAGGAAATCCCAGGGGTATTGAAGGAAGTGCATGAGGGTTTGGCTGGAGGGCATATGGGACCAGATGCCACGGCGAGGAAAATTCTTCTGGCAGGACTATGGTGGCCGACGATGCACATAGACGCACGGGAGTGGGTGATAGGATGTGATACCTGCCGGAGAGTGGGAAAACCCCTGAAGCGGGATTTTATGCCACTCTATCCATCCCAACCTCAGGAGTTGTTTGAGCAATGGGGATTGGACTTTATAGGACCACTAAAAGTGAGTCACCTACACTGGTGCCGATACATCGTGGTGGCGACAAAATATCTCATAAAGTGGGCTGAAGCACGAGCATTGCCAAATAACACGGCCCAGAGCACAGCCAGATTCATTTATGAACAGATAGTGACACGGTACGAGATCCCAATACAAATTATGAGTGATCGAGGACACTTTGTGAATCACGTCATCTGACTAATGACAACAGAGTTTCGAATATTTCACAACCTATCTAGCCCGTACTACCCACGAGCCAATGGCCAAGCAGAGTCTACGTGAAATATTCTCTCTTTATTTTTTCCTTGTTTTTAATGAACATTTACAATAAGATCAATCACCCGTTAAGGTTAGCATAACCAAAACGTACATAAAAGAACTCTAACCAAGAATGCGCCCTAAAACCACTTAAGGAGGAGGGGCGAGCATATGGTCAGAGGATCCCTAGGATCTACTGAATCAACAAGTACGAGATTATACTGAAAGAGAAATATTAAACTCAACACCAAGGATGTGCACTCAAGATCCTTTGCAGGCGAGGTGCTAACATATGGTGGAGTACTATTGCTGAATTGAAATAACAAGGCGCATAACCAGCCAATGAACTTTCCACGCTACCACCAAATAGTGGGGGGAAGGATTACAACATTAAAGACTTCTTCTGCTGCGGCAGGCATCCACTCGAGAGTGGGGATTCACCACTTGACAGTGGGTACAAGAAAGATAAAACAATTCGTTTCTCCACACTGACGGTATACCATCCAGGGGTGCTTAATGTACTTAAGAATTAATTGCAGCAATAACAATTGGAACAATACTACTATTTACAGTTTTACAATGAAAGAAAGAGCTGCAAATTACATGAATTTTACAAAGTTTTCAAAGCACCAATAACTAGATGACTCTACGTTAGATAACAACGAAGACTAGATGAAGGAAAGACTAGAAGTTCAAACTGGAATAAGTCTGAAATGAAAACAGTAAATTCTGGAAATGTATTACCAGCAATTGTGGCTCACCAATTTGTTCATAACTTAAGCAAATCTTCACCAAATGACATGAAATCAAAACAGCAGCTGCTAAGGGCAAAGGCGTCCATGTTCCAACTCACAAACTGCACTAAAAACTCCACATTTATTTTGCACGCATCCCAAGGTTAGTTTTGGAAATGTACGACCTTCAAGAGGGGTGATTTTTCTTTTAAAAATCAGAAACTCATTATTAAAATCTGCAAATCCTTGGAGAGGGTCGCCCAAAGCATAGAATCACATAGGGGAAATACCCATAGCAGAAATAAATTGAACAAGAGAACTGTGAGCAAAATCACCAATCTGCCAAGTTAATACCAGCAACTCCAAAACTGAAACTATCACCCAAAAACTTCAATAGTGAGGCTCAATCTGCTAGTCTGGATGAGAAGCAGTAATAAGAGCCAACTAGGTGTTATCTTTCAAACACGAAATTGGATTGTAACTAGGAGGTCAGCATTCCTCGAAGTAAGAAACAAGTTGTCATTTTGACAGCATAACAATAGCATAAATTCATGGATACCAAAAGCTGGAGCAAACTTCTCTTTTATAGAAAAAGAGGTGACTTTTCACATTCTCAAAACTCCCTCAAGAAAGAGACGCCAAAAGTTCCCTTTTTGAAATATTTAATAATTCACAAATATGAAATTGCTCATAAAAAGGCGTCCACTTCAAGGCATAAATAAACTTCATTAAATGTTTAATAATTCCTTCATGAAGGCGTCCCCCTTCATGGCCACCTTTTAAACACGACTTAAAGTTAATGAGCTAGGCCAAGGGGTCAACTTGAAATTAAAACATTAATGCCTTGAAATATATTATTTCACCAAAATGGCCTCAAAATGCTGAAAGCCAATTATGCTCCAAACTGCACTGCCCGAAATAGAAACTGAGCTGACTGTTGATGCTATTGCCCAATGGCATTGCCAGAAATAGAACTTAATAAAAATAGTAAATTCTGAAAAGATGCCCAATGCCTTTGCAGGTCATACCACTGCGAAGCTCTCTGAAAACCCAGAAAGAATCCACAATCCTTGTTCATGCAAACCTTCTTTAGAACCCCTATAAAATAGGAAACCCTAATTTTCACATCTAAGTAGCCTACGGATTTCCGAAAATAGGCTAAATCCAAATAAAGAGCGTAGGGCAAAAATGGGGATATTACACTATGAATAAGGTACTAGTGGCAATCATCCACAAGTTATGTGGTGTAGAGGAAGCGGATTGGGAAGAGCGGCTACCAGCCGTCCTGTGGGCATACCGTACAACATACAAAGTAACAATAGGACACACACCCTTCCAGTTGATGTACGGCCAGGAAGCAGTAGTACCAATGGAATACATGGTACCCAACCTACGGATAGCCATAGAGAACTGGTTAGGGGATACAGAGAGTTTGAAGGAACGGTTGTACGAACTCAACAAACTGGACGAGCGGAGAGTGATGGCACAATGGGTCACGGAAAATATGCAACGGAGAAGGAAGCATTGGCACGACAAACACCTCCGGCGAATGAACTTCCGACCAGGACAATTAGTTTTGAAGTATAACGGCCGTAACGAGATCAAACCAGGGAAGTTCAAAGTACGGTGGTTAGGACCGTTCAAAATCAAAGAAATATGCGACAATGGGTCTATAAAACTCTAGAATTTGGATGGATCACCCCTACCAAGTGCAATCAACGGATCTAAGCTAAAGATATATCAGGAGAGAAAAGAAAAGGAACACATTATAGCCGTCAATATGCTCGGATATGCCACCAAGGAAGATTGGCTTGTGCAGAGAGAGGCACCGAGAGAGCAAGACTGGGGTTTGGGAGGCCCCGAATATGCACCAGAGGGAGTATGGATGGAATCAGGTAGGAACCAGATAATGGAAGAGAGACTGGTGGAAAAGAAAGTGGAAGGAATTGCAGTACCACGGATAAACAAACACCTGACCAATGTAGTGTTCAGGACACCTGCACTATGGAAACGAATGGGTGGACATTGGAGTTACGTCGCACCATATGAAGGCATACGGAAGGGGTATCTCGCAAAAGAAATAGATGAAGAGGCACAAAAGGAGAAGGAAGAACAAGCGGCAAGGGAACCCCAACCTGAAGAGAATGACGAAGAGAAGGAAGAATGGGACGATGAACAATGGGAGGAATATTTCGAAAAGAGGGCCCCTTGTCTAAAAACGGTGGTCATGAAAGAGGACAAGTTCCTATCTCATGTGGACGGGTATACGGAGGAAATACTGTAGCTAATGAGAAGAGAGAGAAGGAAGGCGCCGAGGGTAAGGAAGATAGCAACAAAAGACGGACTCTGGAAAATAATACCCAATCTAGCCGGACCTCCCACAGTAGAAGGTGAAGATGTTACATGGTACCAACAGTACGGAGGAAGGTATGTCGACGGCCGATATAAAGGTATTGGTCCTGCCCCTTTACTTGATAAATGGTTTGACGTTCAATACATAGGGACTTGTTGTGAAGAGGAATGTTATAAACGATTTCCGCACACATGTAAATGGTATTATGCGTCCAAATTAAAAGTCAGAGAAGATGACGGAGTACGAGGAAAGAAGAGAAAAAGAAATAAACAAGAGAGAGAAGACGAGAGAAATAAAAAGAGAATAAAAGAGAGACATGAAGAGAGAGAGGATGGTGAAAATAGAAAATTATTAAAAATATTAAAAGGAGAAAAAAAAAATTAAAAGAGAGAAAATTGAAGAGGGAAGCAGGCGAAAAGGAAAAAAATATTTAAGTATCAAAAATAATAACAATGAAAAAAAATGTACGACCTAAATTAAAGATAGCCTTATTTAAGGCGAAAACTGCCAAGACTTTCTTTTTGAAACAGGAGTTGGAGAAGTCCGTACGATATAAGGAGGACAAAGCGAGTACTTCCCTAGGAAAATCGTAAGGGAGAAGGAAAAGTCCGTACGGCATAAGGGCAAAGCTGGTACAACAACTACAGAATCCGTACGCCATCCAAAGGAAATCACCCAGACAAAGGAATCCGTACGGTTGCAGCAGGTGAAGTCCGTACGTTGCAAGGTGAAGTCCGTACGGCTGCAGAAGGTAAAATCCATACGCTGTAAGGTGAAGTCCATACGACTGCAGAAGGTAAACTCCGTACGCTGTAAAGTGAAGTCCGCATGGCTGCAGAAGGTAAAATCCATACGTCGTAAGGTGAAGTCCATACGGTTGCAGAAGGTAAAATCCGTACGCTACAGGGTGAAGTCCGTACATTGTAAGGTGAAGTCCGTACTGCTGTAGCATGGAAAATCCGCACATTGCAATCTAAAATCCGTATGCTGCAAGGTGAAGTCCGTACATTGCAAGCTAAAATCCGTACGCCAAGGTCAACAAAAATGAGTACACGTACAAGGGAGCAAATTCGTATGGTCCAAACAAAAGGTTGTTGTACCAGCCATCGAGCCAAGAAGGGGACAAGGCACTGTACAAGCAAAACCTAAAAAGGTCTTACCAAGAGGCAGCATCAGCATCCGACGACAAAAAAAAATAACTGTCGTACCAAGGTACAATTCAAGGATTGAAGTAGTTAGAAAAGTCACTATCAATCATTTTCATTCCCGTAAGCAGAGAACAATGGATGCCAACACGAGCGCCAAGGGGAAGAAAATAATACTCAGACCCAAGGTGGCTAGAAACAAGGCAGATAAGGGAAAAATGGACAACGTGACAGCAGACTCGTTGACATGGGAGAGTCTCACAGGCATAGACTGCAAAACATGGTGGCAGGAGATGGCACCCGATCATCCAACAAAACAAGCACTAGCGGCGGCACAGGTTGACAAGGCGATACAGTGTCCATTTTTTAACTCCAGAGATTTCGATGAGCACTTGAGGGATATCGTGGCTAATTACAATCAGCATGGTCACCGAAGCACAATTGAGTACGAAGGGTTTCCAGTAACGGTGGCTTTCTCACCAGCTGACTTCAGACGAGTCTTTGGCATACCTGCGTCTGGCAAGGTAGTTGCCAAACCAACCACAAAGATGACAACCCAACAGAAAGAAATGATTATTAAACACATTTGCAAGCCTAATATCGCCGACAAAGAGAAGGAGATGGTGTGGAGTTCAGGGGCGAGAGGACTACGAAAACACATGCTGATAAGTGTTGAGTGGAAATGGATTATGGACATCATCAAGTGCAAGTTGATAGATGCCAGCCGCTCCTCAGATATAGCAACCTAGATGGTGGACTTCATGTTCGGGTTGAGTGTAGGACGGATTTACAATTAGGCACTCTAGCTGTCTGAAAGGGTTAGAGAATTTCTAGAATGTAAACATAAAGCATTCTACATGACCCAGCACCCGATAGCACTGTTTTTGGATGCCATCTACAATCAAGTGCCGCAAGGTAAACTGGGGAAACTACAACCAACTAAGGATTATGACTCTTCTTGGCCAACAGTATTCTGGAGGACAACCTTAGAGGCAAGCGGCATAGCAGAGGAACCCAAGATGACAAGGAGGAATAGGAAGCAGCCAGCTAGTGATGAATATGATCAGTTAGCACTTTCCTCCTCAGCGGACAGCACTGCACCAGCTGGTGTTTATTCGGTAGAGGTAAATCCTCGAGCAGTAGCACCTATCGAACGAGAGTTAGTAGAGGAAGTTGACGTGGCTGGAAAAGTTGAGGGTGAGCCAACATAGCACCCCAAGGAGGAAGGACCAGTCATATACCTCTGACTGGAGGCGTGCCAGACGAACAGGTGGAAGTAGAGATTACAGCCATGGACAACACAATGGGTGAGGACGCACCTCCAGGGGAGGTACTCCATGTAGACGGATGGTTGATGGAAATGGGCTCCCCCATTAGGGAAGAGGATATTTCCCCCATACACTCGTCGGGCTTGCAGGAGATGGAGGGAGTACCTACAGGAAGCACGCAGCTGATGGGAACAATAGAAAGCACACAACTGGCGGCTCACATACTAGTAGTTCAGCAAGCTGATACAAAACAACTAAAAGGAGGAGTGGGAGAATTGGCACCACAGATAATACACATTCTATCAGATGGGGAGACTCCGATAGCAGAGCAGCCAGCCGTACCTGCAATCGTTAGTACCAACAGGGAGTCTAGTGAGGATGTGTCTAAAGGGATTGCTGTGGTAATTCCCAAGCTTGACAGAGAAGATCCAATCGGCACAATCGAAAGGTACATCCACAGCCTGGAGCCTATTGCGTTGGTTATTAAGGAAGTGTCAGACATTGCCAAGACACTGAATAGAAATTACTCACCCATAGCGGAGCAGGAGGCTAAACGGATAATTCAGTTCATGAACTCAAAGAGTGAAAAAGAGTTCAACAGGATATTTACAGGTGAATGGGTGGATAGAAAGACACCTGAGATGATGGCAGCCTGGTATCCTAAGAGGCTGTCTTGCCATGGGAAGGACGATAAGCTGGTGGCCCAACTTTTTGAGATGGAGGCAGCATACAGGTCCTTGTTTCTAGCCTGCAAGGAGTTTGAGATGAAGGTAGACCAAATGGAGAAGGTAGACCAGGCAATCACGCTCTCCCAAAACATTCATGCCAAGGCAGAATCTATCGAGAAACAAAGGTCGGAGCTCTCTCACCTATTAGAGGAAGAACACAAGAAGGTGACCGACCGAGATAACACCATACTGGAAATGGAAAGAAGAATGAAGGTGCGAGAGGACGAAATGGCTGAACAGTTAGCAAGGAAGGACAAAGAACTGGCGAAGGCCAACAAAAATTTGAAGGAGGTAGTGCATTTGGTGAAGAACACGCGAGAGAAGGAATTGAAGGCCACTCGCCACCTGCAACAACGTACTGAGGAGGTGTACTGGCTGCGACAACTCACCACTTCGGCAACCACTTCTTCAGTCCCTCAGCCGCCAGGGATGTCCTCTCAACCCTCTTCTCACTAAATCTAATTTTGTAAATTGGCTCCCAATTTTTGTGTTAGTCGTCTGGGAAGCCGACTTCTTTTTGGGGGGGGATGATGTAAGTTGACGTATGTAGTCGGTCTTAGCATAGTAGGCCTTAGCGTAGTCGGCCGGTTGCTTTGTCAATAAAACATTAGTCGTAGCGGGAATAAGTAAGTATAGTTAACGACATGTAACTAAGTC
>CM021103.1:330249816-330302297 GCA_007115665.2 Sequoiadendron giganteum | reverse complement strand
GCAATAACAACTAGAATAGTACTACTGTTTATAGTTTTACAATGAAAGAAAGAGCTGCAAATTACATGAATTTTACAAAGTTTTCAAAGCACCAGTAACTAGATGACTCTACGTTAGATAACAACGAAGACTAGATGAAGGAAAGACTAGAAGTTCAAACTGAAATAAGTCTGAAATGAAAACAGTAAATTCTGGAAATGTATTACCAGCAACTGTGGCTCACCAATTTGTTCATAACTTCAGCAAATCTCCACCAAATGACGTGAAATCAAAACAGCAGCTGCTAAGGGCAAAGGCGTCCATGTTCCAACTCACAAACTGCACTAAAAACTCCACATTTATTTTGCACGCTTCCCAAGGTTAGTTCTGGAAATGTACGACCTTGAAGAGGAGCGATTTTTCTTTTCAAAAATCAGAAACTCAGTATTAAAATCTGCAAATCCTTGGAGAGGGTCGGCCAAAGCATAGAATCACATAGGGGAAATACCCATAACATAAATAAATTCAACAAGAGAGCTGCGAGCAAAAACACCAATCTGCCAAGTTAATACCAGCAACTCCAAAACTGAAACTATCACCAAAAACTTCAACAGTGAGGCTCAATCTGCTAGTCTGGATGAGAAGCAGTAATAAGAACCAACTAGGTGTTATCTTTCAAACACGAAATTGGATTGTAACTAGGAGGTCAACATTCCTCGAAGTAAGAAACAAGTTGTCATTTTGACAGCATAACAATAGCATAAATTCATGGATACCAAAAGCTGGAGCAAACTTCTCTTTTATAGAAAAACAGGTGACTTTTCACATTCTCAAAACTCCCCCAAGAAAGAGACGCCAAAAGTTGCCTTTTTTGAAATATTTAATAATTCACAAATATGAAATCCCTCATAAAAAGGCGTCCAGTTCAAGGCATAAATAAACTTCATTAAATGTTTAAAAATTCCACCTTTTAAACACGACTTAAAGTTAATGAGCTAGGCCAAGGGGTCAACTTGAAATTAAAACATTAATGCCTTGAAATATATTATTTCACCAAAATGGCCTCAAAATGCTGAAAGCCAATTATGCTCCAAACTGCACTGCCCGAAATAGAAACTGAGCTGACTGTTGATGCTATTGCCCAATGGCATTGCCAGAAATAGAACTTAATAAAAATAGTAAATTCTGAAAAGATGCCCAATGCCTTTGCAGGTCATACCACTGCGAAGCTCTCTGAAAACCCAGAAAGAATCCACAATCCTTGTTCATGCAAACCTTCTTTAGAACCCCTATAAAATAGGAAACCCTAATTTTCACATCTAAGTAGCCTACGGATTTCCGAAAATAGGCTAAATCCAAATAAAGAGCGTAGGGCAAAAATGGGGATATTACACTATGAATAAGGTACTAGTGGCAATCATCCACAAGTTATGTGGTGTAGAGGAAGCGGATTGGGAAGAGCGGCTACCAGCCGTCCTGTGGGCATACCGTACAACATACAAAGTAACAATAGGACACACACCCTTCCAGTTGATGTACGGCCAGGAAGCAGTAGTACCAATGGAATACATGGTACCCAACCTACGGATAGCCATAGAGAACTGGTTAGGGATACAGAGAGTCGAAGGAACGTTGTACGAACTCAACAAACTGGACGAGCGAAGAGTGATGGCACAATGGGTCACGGAAAATATGCAACGGAGAAGGAAGCAATTGCATGACAAACACCTCCGGCGAATGAACTTCCGGCCAGGACAATTAGTTTTGAAGTATAACGGTCGTAACGAGATCAAACTAGGGAAGTTCAAAGTACGGTGGTTAGGACCATTCAAAATCAAAGAAATATGTGACAGTGGGTCTATAAAACTCGAGAATTTCGATGGATCACCCCTACCAAGTGCAATCAACGGATCTAAGCTAAAGATATATCAGGAGAGAAAAGAAAAGGAACACATTATAGCCATCAATATGCTCGGATATGCCACCAGGGAAGATTGGCCTATGCAGATAGAGGCACCGAGAGAGCAAGACTAGGGTTTGGGAGGGCCCGAATACGTATCAGAGGGATGGATGGAATCGGGTAGGAACCAAATAATGGAAGAGAGACTGGTGGAAAAGAAAGTGGAGGGAATTGCAGTAGCACGGATAAACAAACACCTAACCAATGCAGTGTTCGGGACACCTGCACTATGGAAATGAATGGGTGGACACTGGAGTTACGTTGCACCATACGAAGGCATACGGAAGGGGTATCTCGCAAAAGAAATAGATGAAGAGGCACAGAAGGAGAAGGAAGAACAAGCGGCAAGGGAACCCCAACCTGAAGAGAATGACGAAGAGAAGGAAGAATGGGACGATGAACAATGGGAGGAATATTTCGAAAAGAGGGCCCCTTGTCTAAAAACTATGGTCATGACAGAGGACAAGTTCCTATCTCATGTGGACAGGTATACGGAGGAAATACTGCAGCTAATGAGAAGAGAGAGAAGGAAGGTGTCAAGGGTAAGGAAGATAGCAACAAAAGACGGACTCTGGAAAATAATACCCAATCAAGCCGGACCTCCCACAGTAGAAGGTGAAGATGTTACATGGTACCAACAGTACGGAGGAAGGTATGTCGATGGCCGATATAAAGGTACTGGTCCTACCCCTTTACTTGATAAATGGTTTGACATTCAATACATAGGGACTTGTTGTGAAGAGGAATGTTATAAACGATTTCCGCACACATGTAAATGGTATTATGCGTCCAAATTAAAATTCAGAGAAGATGACGGAGTACGAGGAAAGAAGAGAAAAAGAAATAAACAAGAGAGAGAAGACGAGAGAGATAAAAAGAGAATAAAAGAGAGACATGAAGAGAGAGAAGATGGTGAAAATAGAAAAATATTAAAAATATTAAAAGGAGAAAAAAAAAATTAAAAGAGAGGAAAGGAAAAAGAAAATAAGACAATGGAATTAAAAGAAGTAAAAAACGGAAAAACAAGTATAGTGAAAAAAAAGAAAGAAAAGTGAGAAAAGGGAATCAGGTGAAATGGGAAAAAATATTAAAGTATCAAAAATAATAACAAGGAAAAAAAATGTACGACCTAAATTAAAGATAGCCTTATTTAATGTGAAAACTGCAAAGACTTTCTTTTTGAAACAGAAGGAGTTGGAGAAGTCCGTACGACATAAGGAGGACAAAGTTGGTACGTCTCTTGGAAAATCCGTACGGGAGAAGGAAAAGTTCGTACGGGATAAGGACAAAGCTGGTATGGTAACTATAGAATCCGTATGCCCAAGGGAAGAGAAACCCGTACGCCATCTAGAGGGAATCACCCAAACAGAGGAATCCTTACGCCCAGGAGGAAAGAGATCAGTACGGCCAAGAGGAAAGAAATCCATACGTCCAGAAGACAAGAAGTCCGTACGTCAAGGAGAGCAATCCGTACGTTCAACAGAGAAGTTCGTATGTTCAAGAGAAAATTCCGTACGCCAAGGTGAAGGGAGGCTCGCACATTGCAGATCAAAATCCGTACACAAGAAACAGGGAAAGTCCATATGGCTGTAGCAGGGAAAATCCGTACGCTGCAAGGAAAAAACCGTACGCTGCAAGGTGAAGTCCGTACGCTGCAAGTTAAAATCCTTACGCCAGGTTAAGGAGAAGCTCGTACGCTGCAAGCTAAAATCCGTACGCGTGCAAGGGAGCAAATCTGTACGGACCAAACAAAAGGTTGCTGTACCAGCAATCGAGCCAAAACAGGGACAAGGCACCGTACAGGCAGAACCAAAGAAGGCCGTACCAAGAGGCAGCATCCGATAACAGATTTAAATAACTGTCGTACCAAGGTACAGTTCAAGGATTGAAATAGTTAGAAAAGTCATTGTCAATCATTTTCATTCCCGTAAGCAGAGAACAATGGATGCCAGCACGAGCTCCAAGGGGAAGAAAATAATACTTAGACCCAAGATGGTTGGAAATAAGACAAATAAGGGGAAAACAGACAACGTGACAGCAGACTCGTTGACATGGGAGAGTCTCACAGGCATAGACTGCAAAACCTGGTGGCAGGAGACGACACTCGATTATCCAACGAAGCAAGCACTAATGGTGGCACAGGTTGACAAGGCAATACAGTGCCCATTTTTTAACTCCAGAGATTTTGAGGAGTACTTGAGGGATATTGTGGCTAATTACAATCAGCATGGTCACCGGAGCACAATTGAGTACGAAGGGTTTCCAGTAACGGTGGCTTTCTCACCAGTTGACTTTAGATGAGTCTTTGGCATACCTGCGTCTGGCAAGGTAGTTGCCAAACCAACCACAAAGATGACAGCCCAACAGAAAGAAATGATTATTAAACGCATTTGCAAGCTTGATATCACCGACAAACAGAAGGAGATGGTGTGGAGTTCAGGGGCGAGGGGACTACGAAAACACATGCTGATAAGTGCTAAGTGGAAATGTATTATGGACCTCATCAAGTGCAGGTTGATAGGTGCCAGTCGCTCCTCAGATATAGCAACTTGGATGGTAGACTTCATGTTTGGGTTGAGTGTAGGATGGATTTACAATTGGGCGCTCTACCTGTCTGAAAGGGTTAGAGAATTTCTAGAATGTAAACATAAAGCATTCTACATGACCCAACACCTGATAGCACTGTTTTTGGATGCCATCTACAATTAGGTGCTGCAAGGTAAACTGGGGAAACTACAGCCAACTAAGGATTATGACTCTTCTTGGCTGACAGTGTTCCGATGGACAACCTTAGAGGCAGGCGGCACAACAGAGGAACCCAAGATGACAAGGAGGAAGAGGAAGCAGCCAGCTAGTGATGAATATGATCAGTTAGCACTTTCCTCCTCAGCCGATAGCACTGCACTAGCTGGCATTTATTCGGTAGAGGTAAATCCCCGAGCAGTAGCACCTATCGAACAAGAGTTAGTAGAGGAAGTTGACGTAGCTGGAAAAGTTGAGGGTGAGCAAGACATAGCACCTGAAGGAGGAAGGACCAGTCATATACCCCTGACTGGAGGCGTGTCAGACGAACAGGTGGAAGTAGAGATTACAACCATGGACAACACAATGGGTGAGGATGCACCTCCAAGGGAGGTACTCTATGTAGATGGATGGTTGATGGAAATGGGCTCCCCTATTAGGGAAGAGGATATTTCCCCCATACACTCGCCGGGTTTGCAGGAGATGGAGGGAGTACCTACAAGAAGCACGCACCTGTTGGGAACAGTAGAAAGCACACAACTGGTGGCTCACATACTAGCAGTTCAGCAGGCAGATACAAAACAACTAAAAGGAGTGGGAGAACTGGCACCACAGGTAATACACATTTTATCAGATGGGGAGACTCCGATAGCAGAGCAGCCAGCCGCACCTGCAACCGTTAGTACCGACGGGGAGTCTAGTGAGGATGTGTTTGAAGGGATTGCTGTGGTAATTCCCAAGCCTGACAGAGAAGATCCAATCGGCACAATCGAAAGGTACATCCACAGCCTCAAGCCTATTGCGTTGGTTATTAAGGAAGTGTCAGACATTGCCAAGACACTGAATAGAAACTACTCACCCATAGCGGAGCAGGAGGCTAAACGGATAATTCAGTTCATGAACTCAGAGAGTGAAAAAGAGTTCAACAGGATATTTACAGGTGAATGGGTGGGCAGAAAGACACCTGAGATGATGGCAGCCTGGTATCCTAAGAGGCCGTCTTTCCGTGGGCAGGACGATAAGCTGGTGGCCCAACTTTTTGAGATGGAGGCAGCATATAGGTCCTTGTTTCTAGCCTGCAAGGAGTTTGAGATGAAGATAGACCAAATGGAACAGAAGGCAGACCGGGCAATCACGCTCTCCCAGAAAATTCATGCCAAGGCAGAATCTATCGAGAAACAAAGGCTGGAGCTCTCTCACCTATTAGAGGAAGAAAACAAGAAGGTGACCGACCGAGATAACACCATACTGGAAATGGAAAGAAGAATGAAGGTGCGAGAGGAAGAAATGGCTAAACAGTTAGCAAGGAAGGACAAAGAACTCGTGAAGGCCAACAAAAATTTGAAGGAGGCAGTGCGTTTGGTGAAGACCACGCGAGAGAAGGAATTGAAGGCCACTCGCCACCTGCAACAACGTACTGAGGAGCTATACCGGTTGTGACAACTCACTACTTCGGCAGCCACTTCTTCAGTCGCTCAGCCGCCAGAGATGTCCTCTCAACCCTCTTCTCACTAAATCTGTTTTGTAAATTGGTTCCCAGTTTTGTGTTAGTCGTCTGGGATGATGTAATTCGATGTACGTAGTCGGTCTTAGCGTAGTCGGCCTTAGAGTAGTTGATCGATTGCTTTGTTAATAAAACATTAGTCGTAGTGGGAATAAGTAAGTATGGTTAATGGCAT
Source organism: Sequoiadendron giganteum (assembly GCA_007115665.2). Taxonomy (NCBI): domain Eukaryota; kingdom Viridiplantae; phylum Streptophyta; class Pinopsida; order Cupressales; family Cupressaceae; genus Sequoiadendron; species Sequoiadendron giganteum. The sequence continues at coordinate 330,295,937 of CM021103.1, read as the reverse complement.
GTAACTAAGTCCTGATTAGTTATGGTTATGAAGCAGCACGACGGTTGGTTGCTCAACCACCGCCGAACGCTATATGTACTGGGATCATGTAGTCGGATGGGAGTTATGTGTGGAATTAATGATTCTATGACAGTCAGATTGTACATGTTGATATTAGCAAGGAATGAATAGAAGTGTTCATGATTCAATCTTATTATGTTGTTCTATCTATGTGTTGCATATAGTATAGTTTACTTCCTGTGTACGTAGTACGTTGATAAAAACACTCTGCGAGGTAAACAAATGATACCTCTGAAACTATATAGCAGGGCAGCAAAAGGGTTGGGTGAAGTGGATTTATCTTTGTGAGTACTGTTATAATACCACTCACCACATGTTGATTCAGATATCCCTGTTTATGGCATTATATGGGTATGAGGCGCCCAACTTTCTTGATTTATTGTTGAGTGACAATAGAGTGCCTAGTGCTGGGGATCTTTTACGAGAGAACCATGATATTATGAGAGCTCTTTGTGAGAACATTCAAAAGGCACAAAATCAGCAAAAGCATAATGCGGACCAGAAGAGATTTGAGCGTTCTTTTGAGGTTGGGGATATGGTGTATCTAATGTTGCAGCCCTATCACCAGTCTACTCTCAGGAAGAGTGGTGCGGAGAAACTCAAGCCATGGTACTACAGACCCTTTAGGATCATCATGCGGGTAGGCGAGGTGGCTTATGAGTTGGATTTATCGGCAGATAGTAGGGTATGCAATGTATTCCATGTGTCATGCCTCAAGAAGGCATTAGGACATTGTGTTGTTCCTTCCACAACTTTACCACCCCTGGATGATGAGGGGAAATTGATTCTGGTACCTGAGGCCATCTTAGATGTTAGAGAGAGACAGTTGCGGAGACGGGTCATCAAAGAATATTTGATTAAATGGAAGGACTTGCCAGTAGAGGATGCTACATGGGAGAGCGAGGAAATTTTACAGCATCCGGAGTTGAGATTGCTTGGGGACACGCAATTTCAGGGAGGGCAGACTATAATGTCCCCTTCTAGTTAGACATCTATACATCAATGAATTAGCCTATTATGCTGACCCTCGTAGGCTAATGATTCTAGATAGAGGGTCATTTGTGATGGTCATTGGGTCATCCTTTAGCAGTGGCGATCCTTAGAGTTTAGTGGCAAGGTGAATTGTGGTGTTTGGCTTGTTGAAGGTGATTAATTATGTTATTATATTCTATTTCACCCTTTTCGCCTAAGGACCATGTGTCTTTTAATTGGGTGGTCACTTTATTTTTATTTGACACTATTCACTTATAAAGTGAAAATGATATAACTTAAAGTGAATAGTGTTCACTTTAATGAATAGTGTTTTCAATGTTAAAATATATATCTCATGAGGAGAAGTTCGACCCATTCAAGCATTTGGTTATTTTCTTCATTTGGCATGTGAGTTTGGCTTTGGAGGAAGAGGGAAACAAGGGTTTCCTGATTTCTGCACTTTGTGTGAGCCTGGTGGGGCTTAGTTCTTCGTGGTTGAGCTGCTTGAGGGTGTCAAACACCACCTTAAAGTTGCTGGTCAGATTTTGGATGCAAATTTGGTGACATAAGGAGCTGTTAGCAGGTTATTTGAGATAATTTCTGAGTGGTTTTGGCGGCCATAGACTCCATCGTTGTTTGCACAAGAGCTGTTCGCTTTTTGGAGTATTTTGGGACTGAAATTTGCAGCTACAGCCAGCCGTCCCTTTTCATGAGGGTTTAATCAGCAAAGAAGAAAAAACGCCTCTTCTAAAAGGCTGCAATCTCACCTAAAAGGGGCGCCCTAGTCAAAAGAAGCTTCCCATACTGGATTAGGTTTGGAGAAGTTTGGCTTCCAAGAGGAGTGTGCATTTCATTGGGGTTTCTCACTGTAGCAAGTTACTATTCGCAGAGCTGTATGGCTGTAAGTAAAATATGGTATGAATGTATTAAGTTATAAATCTGATGTAAGTTACCTATTGTATGTATCCTATCATGAAATGAATGAAATCATATTTGACTTCTAAATTGAGCCATTCACTCAAAGATAAAATTAGTTGTAGCTTGTTTGAGTTTCCAGTATATGTAGACATATATGCTTTGTACCTTTTGGCATGTTTTGCATACCAACTCAAACTGAAATGAGAACACCAAAACAAAAAATCAGACCTGCAATTGTGTGCTAGCAAAACAACAAGTGGGTGGTATCTTACATATAACTGAAATCAAAATCCTAACTTTGAGATTGGGAAGAGTAAACCTTGTCTCTTCCTCTTTCAAACATTCTCCTACGGGTTTCAGAGCACGAGGCAACAGAGGCCAAAGGTGTAGAGGGATATTTTTAATCTCTAACCAACTGGGAGCTGTTTGAAGCACAACATCCATAGTGTTAAGGTTGGGATTCGATGGTAGGGCTCTGTAAACTGACCTACCTATACAGTTTCCAAAATGGCTTGGTAACAAAACATTTTTACATACTGCTAAGTTTTAAGAAGATCTAGAAAAGACTTTTCTTGCCCCAGATGGAGCCAAACTAGTCATCAATAAAACAACAGGAAAGTGGGGCATCTCTAGATTAAGACAAACACAAAATATTTCAACACTCTTTAATATTTCATCTTTTTTGGCGATCTCATTCATTCTAAATCAGGACATGTCACAATTTCTTTCAAAGAGGAAGGGTACTTACAGTTTTCTCTCTTGCTAATTTTGATTCCATATACTTCTATGGGGCATCTCTAGATCAAGAGAAACACAAAATATTTCAACACTCCTTAATATTTCATCTTTTTTGGCGATCTCATTCATTCTAAATTAGGGCATGTCACAATTTCTTTCTAAGAGGAAGGATACTTACAGTTTTCTCCCTCGTTAATTTTGATTCCATATACTTCTATGAGTGTCCATGCTCTTTTCTATCTTCAACCACTGCTCTTTAAGGGCCAAAAGTAGATTTCTCCATTTTGAGGGTTTGTTTAAATGTTTTTCTAATGTTTTGAAAATCATCAATCTTTGCTAAAGGATTCTTATTACCCTCTGCTTGAAGGTAATCACCTTTAATTCTAACTTCATTCTCCTCATCCCTTTTTGCTTCTTTCTGCACGCAAGGCTGAGTCCATAGCTGGCAAGCTGCAAAAGTAAAAGTTTTACCATAGCCTTCCGTCAAGAGATTTTCAGGGTGCAAAATCCAAGAAGACAGAACAAAAAAGGCACAAATAGCTGGCAAAAGATTCAGAAAACACACTAGCCATGAAAAGAACATAAAAAAGATAATATTCATTAGAGGTTTGAATCAAAACACACTAAGAGATGGTGATGTGATCAAGGAGACAAAGAATACATAGTGATCGATTATGTGAAGTTGATTCTTTCTGGCAATTTGGAAAAAGGTGTACCTAATATAAATGCACAAACTATATGGTACCTATTTTGCAACATCAGGGTTTACTATTTGGCTATTGGTCTTATTACAAAGCTGGTTTTGCTTCTCATTTAATTTTCAGATTCTTCTGTATTCATTGTGCCTGTGGAGGCAGAGGTTTGGTTTATAATGCACATCAGTAGCCGACAAGATACAGATGTTTTTGTTGTCTTTTCAGGTTGTTTTGCTTCTTATTAAAGAGATCTGGTGACTGCCTTTAGGAACAGTATCAAAAAGGGTCATTGCATTAGTGACTGCTTATTGCCTCATCTGTTAGTTTTGCTTTTGCTTCTGTTCTTTATGGACTGCAGATTGTGAGATTTAGGATTATCTAAAGCTTTAAAATTAATATCATAATTTACTTTTTCTCTGTGATTTTTATTTGGTAACAATCATATTTTCCTCTGGGTATTGCAGGGTGTACCTGATCGAGTCAGTGATGAAGTATTTGTAGCCATGTCGAAGGCTTTAAACTTTATTAACCCTGAGGAGCTTTCAATGCAGTGTATTCTCATAGCCTTGAACCGTTTTCTTCAGGTCTATAAATGCATTTTCAGCTTCTTTTCACTTTGTGTTTTCCTTCTTGAAGATTGGTATCAGATGGGCATAATGGCATGTACTGTAATATGTTTGCTGATTCTTTGCTCAGATTATATTTTATTGTGGATAGTGATCCATGCCCATGTTAAATTGGATTTAACATTTATAATAATTTGTAAATTTCTTCTGTTTTATTTTTATCACAGTTTCTTTTTTTAATGAGAACAGTTCAAATCATACATATGATGAGTGAAGATTACTGTAACATTAACATTGAACTTTCTTTGAAGGAGTAATTGCTAAACAAATTTCCTCAGATGTTTGGATTATGTTAAAACTGTGAAATTCTGTCTATCAGATTTGAAATAGACATTCAAACAAACAGGAAGTCTGCTAGGGCATTTGGAAATTCTGAAGGCATATCCTGATGCAAAAAATGTTGATTTATGAAAAGAGAGTAGCCATGGAAAAATAAGAAAAGTTAATCTGCAGATATGCACGAGGCAGGGCCTTAATAATTGCTGCATATTTGAAACAGGAAAAGCACGGGTCAAAGATGGCCTTTCTAGATGGAAATCCACCGGAGAGGCTATGCAAGCCAATTGTTGATCATGTACAGTCACTAGGTGGTCATGTTCGGCTAAATTCTCGATTACAAAAGATTGAGCTAAATCATGATGGCACAGTAAAGCACTTTGTTTTGGCCAGTGGTAACATTGTTGAAGGAGATGTTTATGTATCAGCCGTTCCTGGTAAGAGCCAAACTCTATGATGAGAGTATATGGATTGTTTTACTGGCAATAATTTTTTTTTTAAAATCCTTCTAGCACTCTTGATTATCTATTGTAACTTGCTGAACTTTGGAGTCCCATTTACCTACTATGGTCAATCATGGACATTGATGCAATCTCTTTTCTTCTTTCTAATCTCCTTTTGTTGACTTGAGGAACTTGTGTTTATATATGAAATAGTTGACATCCTCAAGCTACTTTTACCTCAAAAGTGGAAGGAAATTTCCTACTTCAACAAACTGGAAAAGCTAGTAGGAGTTCCGGTAATCAACATTCACATTTGGTAAGTTGCAATTCTTTAACGCATAGAACATCTATCTCATTGTAGTACAAATGACTCATGGTGTATCATGTTTCCATTGTATTATCAACACATAAAAAATAGTGGTTCATTGTTTAGTAATTCATCGATTGAAGGTTTATATCTCTATATTCATTGAAAACATTCCTTTCATTTCTTCATTTTGGAAAAATCTTATGACCACAATATCAGTTGCCTCTTTGTTAACATTATTCTTTTGCTTTGTCAATGATTTTTGAACATGGTTCTCAGTCAGAGTTCTCAGTCAGAGCTATGATTCTATTTGATATTTTCTCAATTTTAATTTGGTAGTCTGACATTGTTGATTCCTATGCATTTGAAACTTTTATGTTTTGTTCACAGGTTTGATCGAAAACTGAAAAACACATATGACCATTTACTATTCAGCAGGTATTTGCAGTATGCATTTATTAATCATGGGTGGCCTTAAATAATGTCATAAGATAACTTTTTTTTATATAAAGTAAGTCTCTTCCAATTTCAAAATGCATTTATATCTCTTGGTCATTGCAATAAAAAATTTCATAATTCTGGGAGTGCGATCACTTGGTTGAGTGGAGACGTATGAAAACCCTTGTAGGTCTTTCATTTTGACACAAGTGATTTGAAATATTAAGATTGAAATGGGTACATACAAGAAAACAGGAAATTTAAAGTTTATCGATTAGTCTAAACAGTGCTTTCATGCTACAAAATCAGGTTTTATTGTGATTTCATATATTTTGTAATGCATATGCTAAATTTTTTCGTAATATTTTTGTATTTCAAAATGTTTGTATATTTTACTCTATTTTTCAGTTGATGTATTGTCTGTATCTCTTGCTTTCAGTACCCATGGATATCATTTAAGAACAAAAGAGATATGACATGGCTATATTTTTGCATATATAGATGGATATCTGGTAGCTTGTTAGCATCACTAAGAGAAATTTGCCCTGTTTCTTGTGCAGGAGTTCTCTACTTAGCGTCTATGCAGATATGTCTGTTACTTGCAAGGTGCACATCTATGGGTTCTTTATCCTTTCTATTCACTAATAGCGAAGTCAATTTAAGTAACTAGAAATGAAACATTTAATATGCTCCAATGTTTTTCAACATGGGTATTGCAGGTCCTAGTTTTAGAATACAGAAACATTTTTTAAGTAGCCTGAAACAGGTCTAGATGCATCTGGAAGTTGCTGAAGTACAAATACATTTGAAGTTTGAAAATATCTGGAATCATAGGAACATTCAATACAGAGCTTTACATATTTGAATTAATATGTATTGAAAATAGAAAATAAAAGAAATATACCTTAGATACATTGCAACTCTTTATCATCTTGCTGACAAATCTTCAGATGCTCAGTTGTGGTTTGGTGGCATACATCAGAATGCTGACTGTGCATTCATGTGCACCATGTGTTGCATTTTCTAAACAGCAATCTAGTTTACTAAAAATTTAAAAAACTTTAGGCAGTAGAGTAGTGATAGCCCAGATGTTCAAATCCCATTTTAAGAACTTTATGTATTTCAAATTAAAAACAGAACTTCCACCATTCCCCTGATGATCCCCAAAGCAGGGGTAGTATACCCTTAGAGAAATCCCTTATAATGTGGTCCCAAGACAATAAAGTGACATAAAAGCTAATTTCTGCGCCCTCAAAAATAATAAAATTCCTATTTCCTAACATAAAAGCAAATGTCTAAATGTAGCTCACAGCAATAGGAAATGAAACGAGAAATGTAGCTCACAGCAAAACTGAGATCAGGCCTAGTGGCAGTAAGATAGATGAGAATGCCCAATAGTTGCCTAAATGCAGACTCATTCATCACTGGTGAATCTGGTTTGGCTGAAAGTTTCAGCCCCTTCTCCATAGAAGTCGATGAGATTTTGCAATCTTCCATCCTGAATTTCTCCAGCAAACTCCTAGCATACTTTGATTGAGAAATGAAGATACTGCCACATTGTTACACCCCGATTGTATAGTTACTATTGCATAGGGCAATTGATTGTAATGTTTGAATCTTTGAGATGAATAAAACATGTTTTTGTTATCAAAATGAATGTGCTCTATTTAAATGATTGTCTGATTTGATTGATACTTCTATCGATGCTATCCTTGATGAATGTTGCATGCATAGTATTGAATTATGAATATTCTAACTTAAGATGTTTTGTATACTGTTGATGTTGAGAACAAGTAACTGCCAAGATTGTATGTCTATGGTTGCAAGAACAGGAACCATTCCTCCAGGCGGAGGGGAAACATCACTCGGGAGAGGGGCTTGGTCGGGTAACCGGTAAAGTAAATCAATTGAGCATACACACACTCACCTTAGACTGAGTAAACCAAGTTAGTTTTGTATGAGTATAAGGTAAGTCATCCATAGCTTGTATGTCTTGCAAGTAGAGGTCTTGACTGTTTCTGTATGTGAAGTTTATCCTTGTGCTTAATTGTGAGATTATGATCGTCATGGTGGTATCATGTTTAGATGTGAACGTCGGAAGTAAGCATATAAACACATGTATAGTGTATATATGTATTTGTAGGTATAAACATATTGATACAAGCGTAATTGGCTAATGGACTTGCCATACGGATGTATCGATATGATATACGTATGTATACGTGTACATAGAGGATTGTACTACAATATATATATGTTTATAAGCGTACGTCCAATAATGTGGAATATTAATATTTACCTAGAATTTTTATATATATACACATAGATATATATTTTGAAAGTACGTTGATTGGCTCGCAGAATATATATATATAATCAACAATTATATATTTATATGTATATTTATATTTATATTTGTTAAATATATTTATATATGTAATTATATATAATATTATTATAGTTATATTAAAATATATAGGTATATTAAATACTCGGGTATTTTAATATTTAAAAGAACTATAATAATATTTATATATTAAAATATGTAAATATATCTAGCTAAATATTTTAAAACTCTAAGTGTAAAAATTAAAAGATTAAAATCTTTTAATCAGAGTTAATATTATATAGTGAATTTTTGGAGAACTAATACATTATAAGTGTATATATGGATTTATATATTTGGAAATAATATTATATATGAATTTATATATTTTAAATATATAAAATCTTTGGGAAATAAAAGACTTTGATTTCTAAAGTCACTTGGTAAATATTATGTAAAATTTACCATGAGAAAGTAAATAAATTCGACTTCTATAGTCTTTTGGGGAAAATCGTATTAAATATGCCATAAGGAATAATTAAATGATTTTGACTTTGGAAATCTTTTAAGAGGTGTATCGAATACATTTTATAAACTTCGAAGTTATGCAAAATATTGCGAACCATGGAAATACGCCAAAAGCAACTTCAAATGTTTATTGGAAAATGATCGAAACTTTGATGAAGGAAGTCACGTGGCTGCAATACGCGCGCAAGACTAGGTCGCGATTTGCAGAGACTCCATTCCGAGAATACGTGAGGGGACCCGAGGGTTTAAGCCAGGTGGGACGTTTTCCTGCAAGGAATTAAATCCGTCATTTCTGGGCGCCTCTGCTGAGTACGCCTGTAGGTGTCTCTCAGCTGTATTTTACCATGTGTGAGTTGAAAAGTTCTCCCTGGATAAAGGTCGAATCATCTCTAAATTTGCTGAGTAATTTGCTAAATAGCTGCCACTTCATGAATTGACTGGTTCAAATGTAAAAGGTGTCAATTCTCATGCCAAAATGGTAGCAGGCATGAGAATTCGAACCCTATAAATGGAGCTCTTCTCCTTGGCATTTTTACGAATTCACATATTGTCATTTGCTATATCCGAATTTGTTTCCTGAGAGCCACAATCTGTTATTGCTATATATGAATTTGTTTAGAGAGCCACAAATCCCCATTGCCATTCTGTTTCAGCCTTATGAAATTCATTGCTGCATAAATACATGTACGCAATTGCTGTAGTAACCATTTTGACTATAACCAGCATTACCAGTCACCATTGTTCAGTCATTCTGAGCCTTAGAGAAAAACAAAGGTAATAGTATCTGAGTAAGATATTCAATAAAGAGAGCACCTTTGAGAAAGGGAGAGAGGAATTTAGTTGGAAGCATTCACCTTCAACTTGGTGATCAAACACAGCTGTATACATTGGCAGTTTGAGGAATTGATTACTTCCAGTTGGAAAGAAGCTTATACAGGCATGAGAATTTCTTATTGTATTTTCTTTTTCCTAAACTTGTGTTGAATCTAGGAAATAAACTAGATAAAGGATTGTTTGGTTTTTATTAGAAATTGAATGGCAAGAGGCAAGTGTTTGAATAGAATCATATTGAAAATGTGTTAATGATTGCATTGACTTATAGTGAAAGAGTAAAAGGGCATATTTATGTAATCACATTGTGTGTATTATCTCCGTATAGGGAGTATAAGGGTTATCTAGTTATCATATACTAGGAATGAAATGAAGATAGTGGTCTAGAAAGATCTTTTTCAGCTTAAGTTATAGGGATAACTGAGGTAAGCTAAAAGTACTCCTAGGATAAAGATTTCCTGATTAGGAGGAATGGTATAAGACCCTTGTAGACTGTTTCGTTTCTAAGTAGATTGTTTGAAGGTAGGTTGTCTGAAACAGGATATACCTATCTGGTGTAAATTACTTAGTAGAATGTCGTAGGTTGGTTTGGGATGATTGATAATCCAGTGAAGGACTTGAACCTATATTTGCTGTCTTAGATTAGATTGAGGTAGGATAGTCTGGGATGATTGACAATCTAGTGAAGGACTTAGCCTACGTGTAGTGTAAGATAGCCTTAAGTCAAATCGGCCCTGAGTAGTGTATATGATAGATGACCTTCATTCGAAGTACTGAATGAGAATACTTTGGCCAAAGTAGTGGAAGGTACGACATCCACTTAGATGTGAGATAGTCGAGACTACACTGTCAGTTCATTGTGATCCATCATGCTAGTTCGGGATTGTGAAATAGCAAGTTCTAGATGTATAGGACACAACACTAAGCTCAGTTGGGTTGTCGCAGCCGGTTACTTTACCAATCTCTTCGTTCGAAGGGAGGGCCATCTATCGAATGATAGATGTGCGGGGGACTGCATTAACAGTCCGTGGTTGGCGGAAAAGTGCCTGAGTGATGTTTCTCCTCCACAGCAGGCGACAGATACACCAAGATTTGAAAGGAAGGGAACCTGGACCGTCTTACTGCTATTTGTGCAAAAAGCTTACGAGCTATGTATGTAAATGTTTTACTTTTGTACTCTGATTTATATTTACAATGAAAATGGAATTCATGTGGAAATATATATTGTAACTTGCAAGTATTTATCAATAAAGAAAGGAAGAATTTTATTGTAATGTCTTTGTTACATGTTACTTTTATATGTTTGAAGTGAAATGTTAGAAAATTTTTAATTACCCAAGGATGGGGTTGTTACACACATGTCTGCCAAACTTCTACACCCAGACAATAGTGTAGGAGACACAAGTCCGTCATCTCAAATGCCTGACACAAATTTGACTTGATTTGTTCAATCAAATATAACCTACTACTAGTAATGATGATGTCATCCACATAGATGACAAGAAGGATGATATCACTACCAGTGTTCTTGACATACAAATTTGCATCCGAGGGACTGCTTTGAAACCGTTGTGCAACCAAGTACTTGTCAAACTTAAGGTACCATGCCCTAGGTGCCTGCTTTAGGCCATAAAGATCCTTCAACAATCTGCATACCTTATGTTCTTTTCCTGCAAGCTTAAAACCAGGAGGTTGTGTCATGTATACCTCTTCCTCCAAATCTCTATTGGAAGGCACTCTTCACATCTATTTGGTGGACCTTCCAGCCAAACTGTGTTGCCATGGCCAGGACAAGTTGGATGGTGCTCATCTTTGCTATAGGAGCAAAGGTTTCCTCATAGTCAATACCTTATCTCTACGAGAACCCCTTAGCCACCAACCAAGCCTTGTATTTATCCAGTGTTCCATCAGCCTTGTATTTCACCTTGTATACCTATTTGCAGCCAATGTGTTTCTTCCCTAGTGGAAGATCTGACAAAACCCACGTGTTGTTCTTGAAAAGACTATGATGTTCAGAATCCATAGCCTTTTTCCCATTTAGGTTTTCCCTTGGTCTTTGAATACTGCTGAGGCTCATAAACACTTATGTTGGCAATAAGAGCAAAGTTTACTGTGTTCTTCTTGCTCTTGCCTCTAGATGATCTTCCCTCGACAAGCTCATCATCCTGAACATCACCAATGAGCTTCGCCCACCACTTAGGACAAGGAGGAGATGCATCTTCTTCAGGATGAACATCATCATGAGTTGGGCTGCTTGGAATATGCTGATCCAGGTTATCCTGAGGAAACTTTGTTGAGACAAAATCTTGCCTAGGAGATTCCACAATGTTAGAATCATCAGAGCCCCTCCCTACTGGTAGGATCTTTCCTAGGAGATTCCACAATGTCAAAATTATCAAAATCCCTCCCTACAAGTGGAGCTACTGAAAGCTTAGCTCCTAAATCCTTGGTTTGCAGAGCCTGATTGTTAGAACTCTTGATGGGAGAAGAGAGCAAAAAGGGCCCAACATCCTTACTGAATGTCAAATGATTAGTGGCCACATCAATTAGCCGATAGGCCTTATGATTGTCACTGTATCCTGTTAGCATCAACTTCTGACTCTTGGAATCTGGAATCCAAACATACGTAGTTGAACCAAAAACCCTGAGATGGGTGATTCTTGGTTTCCTCCTAGACCATGCTTCCTTAGGGGTCATCTTCTTAACAACTTGTGTGGGAGATCGGTTAAGAAGTTATATTATAGTATACATTGCCTTAGCCCAAACTTTCTTAGGAACATTCTTGTTCTCTAACATACAACGAGCCATTTTTGTGATGGTACGATTCATCCGCTCAACAACTCCATTCTGCTGAGGGGTATAGGGTGTGGTAAGTTGATGCTTAATACTGTGTTTAGCATAGAAGTCGGTGAACTAGTTAGAGAAGAACTCACCCCCATTATTTGACCTAAGAGTGATGATTTGACAGCTGGACTCTTTTTCAACTAACACTTTAATCTTTTGAAATTCATTAAATACTTGTGACTTTGCCTTGAGAAAATACACCCACATTTTCTATTAAAATCATCAACAAACAGGAGGAAATACCTGGCACTAGTGACCGATGCAATATTCATTGGTCCACAAACATCTGCATGAACCAAATGTAAAACCTTGGATGCTCTCCAAGACTTTTCATCTGAAAATGGAATACGATGTTGCTTCCCTGCTTGGCAAGCTTTGCAAACATCATGTGTCTACTGCTAAATCTCAAGTAAGCCTTCTACCAAATTCTCTCGAGCTAGCCAAGAGAGGTAGGCAATATTGAGATGCCCATACTATTGATGAACTCCTTGCAACCAGCGCATGCTCTAGAGGATCTCTTATATCAAGCAAATGATACAAACTATGATCCTCGAGCCCTGTTGGCGTAAGAACTAACACCTCTGGAGTGTAAGTTTGTACGGACAGCTATGCACACTACGTAATGAGTGCTCTTCAAATTAGGAAGGGAAGCTCCCTCGTTGTGCTGGAATGCATGAAATAGAAAACTAAACTAATGTCCTATCTTTTTGTTCTCAGCTGGTAGAGGCACAAGGTTAAGAAAACCTAGAACGTTGCAGCTAAGTATTTTCTGGTTTCGTAGATCATGTAACTATAACTAAGCTAACTTCTTTAATATCTATCCAATTTCCTGAAGAAACAGAGCATGAGGAAATGGAGCAGGAATGTATTGTACGATAAACTCCAGGTGCGGGCTCTCAACATGAAGGCAAGGTAGGCGCAACTATTTGCTAATCCGGGAAGTAGTTTATTAAAACAAACAAATGGACGGTAAACTTGGTACAGCTTCACAACATGAAGGCAAGGTAGGCGCAACTATTTGCTTGGCTGAATGAGTCTACTATAACACACATCATACGATAAGCTTTGAGTACAGTTTCGCAACATGAAGGCAAGGTAGGCGCAACTATTTGCTCTTCTGAATAGGCTTATAATCAACAAAACAAAAGGTAAGCAACTGGGACAGTAGATTGTATAGACGCAACACGCATGCAATAACGATCAAACCAGCAACCCCATTTAACTAAGATCGAATAAACACCATGACAATAACATGAAGGCAAGGTAGGCGCAGCAATTTATTATAACAGCAATTACTCTTTGAACAGATACAATAATAGCAATACTACAGGCAAGGTAGGCGCAGCATGTATGCTATCAAGCAAAAGTTCTAATTTACAAGGGTGAACCAATCTTGAGAATAGGCATGTTGCCGACAACGCAGCAATTCTCTATCACCAGGAAAAGCTAATTACAAATGAGCTGAAAGGTCTTATTTATAGACTTCAAGGTGTAGGCAACCCTAAAATCACCTTGAGTCAACTACAGTCTTGCAAGACATGCAAGATCTTATTCTTAAACCCTAATTGAATGAAACTATACAGTTAACTGGGAAACTATCATCAGTTAACTGAAACATCTAATCTAAATGGACAATGTGCAAGCATGCACGTCCTTATTGAAAGCAAGTTAACTGGAATGCTATCATCAGTTAACTGAAAAATCTAATATAATCTCCAAGTGTACGTAGATGTTTCCAAGAAAGACATGCATGCAATGTATAACAGCAAGTTAACTCGGAAAGAAGCCTCGAGTTTAACTCCTGTGTCTAATGTCTATCTTGGAAAAGGTGGGATGCCTTGAACTGAAGTTCACTGACCCTGATCTCGAGCAAGTATCCCCTCCACGAGGTTAGTAACTGCATCACCATCTAGAGGTCATCACATGTCTCAACTGTCAATCAACTGCTTCTTAGCAACTCAAGCAAAACCGAAAACCTCTGCATACTTAAACTGGCCCTTCATTGGTTGGTAACTCTGGCGGCTCTGTAAACTGAAGTGATGGCCACTATTTCTTCTGCAGCTTTGACGTTTCTCACGTTTTTCATGCTTATCAACCCTCTAAACTGGCCTTGGAAGACAATCAGCTATACGAGGCATAAAACCATGTGGACTTGAGTGACTACGCTTGTCAACCTTTCTGATGCGCTTGATACAAATCAATGTCAGCTTTTTTGATGAAATCATGAATTAAGACTGACATCGTCTTGAATTTGATTTGTGTGAATTGCATCCGGAAAAACTCGCCTGTTGACTGTGAACACAGCTACGTTTTGACAACTTCTCCGGAAAACCAAAAATCACTCTAGATAAGGCTAAAAATAGCCTGTCGAAGGGCAATTTTCACAAAATATTCTGAGACGTGGGTTTTGTGCATAATCAAATTCTAGGATGGCCCACAACGTCAGAAATTCGGAAAAATGTGATTTAGGCCCGCATGCAAAAGGTTTTCAGTTGAGATCTGAACTGGCAGTTAGGGGCACTGGGGGCAATTTTTCTCGCGAAAAACTGGAACATGGGTTTTGCGTAGAAATGAATCCTGAAACCACCCAGATCAACAGATTTGCGAAAAAATGTGATTTAGGCCCGCATGCAAAGAGAATTCTGGAAAAAAGCACAGTGCTTCTAGAAAAGAGGCAGTGGGGCAATTTTCGCAAAATAATCTAAGACATGGGTATTGTTGTTGATGCTGAAATACTCGAACCCAGATGATGCTTTTCTGAAAAATCTATCCTTTTCTTTGACATGCGAAGAAAACCTAAGACGAGAATAGAAGAAAGTAAGACAGAAGAAAAGAAGTTTTATTTTATTTTATTTTTTCTCTCTTCTTCTGTAAAAATTCGCCTATGCTTGAAGTAGAATTGATAAAACCTGCATGCAAATGGAAAACGAAGTCTGAAATAATCTTCCCTTGAACAATCTGAATCTGTAGCTACGAAGAACACTGAAATCTGACAACTGTAGCACCTGCAGATCAATTCTATGCTCAAGAAAAGATGTTTCATGTCAACTCTGATGAAGAATAATGGACGCCATTAGTAAAAATATAGAAAAATATCTTCTAAGGCGTGTGAAATGCATGTCAAGCATTGGAAATAGTGCTTGAAGTACAACTGGTGCTTCAAAACTCACGCATGGCCTATATTTGGCTTCAAACTCAGTTAACTGGATGTAGAACCAACCCAAGTTAGGGCGCCATCTTGAAGATTCAGTTAACTGATGCATGCAAACTAAGTTTAGCCAGTTATGACTAAAAATAGGTTCAATAGAAGTCAACCTGAAAAAGAGTTTAACTGAAGATCCAAATTTGGCAAATTGAAAACTCTTCCCATGCACACGTCTATTTTTGAATTTTGAAAAGTCAACCTTTGACTTTAGGCGTCCTTCCTTCGTTAGACATTTTCTGAAAATTTAGAATCTAAAACCTCAAACGAAACTCATGTTCGATCACTGATTCTGATTGACTGCCGCATCAGATCAACTGGCTGACAGTTCCATCAAAGAGCAGGACCAAATCTGACAAGAAGATTCCTTGAGGTGGCAATTCAAAATTCAACCATCTGAGGCTTGAAAAAGATGGGCGCCCCTGGCCTCCAGGGGTGCTTTTGACCTCAGTGTAAGAATATTTTCAGGCATTTTCATCATTTTCACTGATAACTTGACCATATTTCACTTGACGTTTCCCGGTATTTGACAAAACTTCAGAACGTGCCGACTAGCTCACTGCGGAGCAGACTGAATTCTGAGAAAAGGCTCCTGATGAACACTTTGTATAAAAACATCTTTAAACCTTCCTAAATCATGGGCGCCTTTGGCCTCCAGGGGCGCTTTTCCCAACCAATGTCATCCATTACTTCAACTGGCAAAAATTACTCAACTTCCGACTGCGGACTGCCAAGACATCTTCTGAACCGGCTGAGACAGGGAACGGAAAGCTGAAGCTGACACGAACGAGATGAGTATCTGAAATCATCAAACAGATTTCATTGAAGGTCTTAAAACCTTGGGCGCCCCTGGCCTCTAGGGGCGCTTTTGTCCTTTCTGAATAGTTTCTGATCAAGTCTGGAACCTCGAGTTTGACCACTGATGGCGGCAACTCGGCAACTCAGATTCACCTGCTGACAGATGCGTCGCGGAGCTGGACCAAAAATAGAAACAAACTTCCTGGGTGTCACTTGATCAAAAGACTTCATCTGAATCTTCCAAAAGATGGGCGCCCTTGGCCTCCAGGGGCGCTTTTTCTCTTGAAAGTCATCTACTTTGCATTTCCCTCATTTTGTATTGAATTTTCGTTTTCAGGCGTTTTACTCCTCCGTCGGACTGGCTGGCTAGCTCATTGCGAAGCTATCAAGAAACTGAAGAAATCATCTTGGTAGAAAATCTCACAAAAAGTTGAATACAGCTTCCATAATGACGGGCGCCCCTAGCTGAAAGTGGCGCTTTTGACCTCCAGACTTAGAATATTTTCAATCCAGACTTAGCCAATTTCACAGTACTTTTACCTCGTTGAAAATCTCCTCCGTCAAAAAGCATAATTTTCAACATCCTTCATCGTAGAGTGTTCTTCTTTGAGTTTCAGGCTTAGATATTAACACCTGGTACTGGCCAACTGCCATTAATGACCTCAGAGGTCCTAACTTTTCTCCTGAAAAAGTTATAACTACCCACCAGCCTTAAACTGACTTTTAACTGAAACTGACTTCACCACTGTGATCGTGATGTGAAATAAGCCAATCAAAATTAATTTCAGCTAATTCTGACAAGTTCTTATTTTTTAGGGTTTCGGGGTAAAAATAGACTTCAGAAACCCTAATTTTCAAAATTTTCAAATTTTGCCAGTATCTTCCTGGCATCACACTGACTAAAAGCCCATACTTTATTTGCCCAAAAACTGAGTTTTGACCCCACTTTTACAAGGTTTAGACCATTTTAAGCAAAATGCCTTAATGAAGCAAAAATTTTGGTTTGGGTACAACAAGCCCAATTGCCATAGTTTTCTTGGACTCCTTATCAATAATTTGACACTTGTGTGAACTGAAAATGATATCCAACTTCAGACTTTTTCGCGTAATCTGACTCATCGAGAGTAGATTAAGGTCCATGCCTGACACATAGTATACATTGAGGAATATTAAATTTCTCCCACCAGATGTGATCTGGACGTTGCCCTTGTCGACAACTGATACTCTTCGCCACCACCAAAGATGACGGAATTGGAGCAAGGCATATACTTTGTGAACCGATCTCAATGTTGAGAGGCTCCAAAATTTTGATGTACCATGTAGAGGATTTGACACAATTTGCTGGTCGTTTGGCCATAAATGCCTAAGTTGTAGATGCTTGATCAGGTTACATATATGCCATCCGTCCCATTTTCCAAAAAGGACGAAAAACGAGGTAAAGTGTGTGATTTGCTGGCACAAAACAATGGACAATCGGCTAGCACAACTCACGATTTTTTTTAAAAATCGTCTAAAAAGAGTCTTAAAACAGTAAGATTTTTCAAGAAAAATCTTCAAAAAACTCTGATAATCAACAAAAATTTTATAGAATTTCTTTTCAAAAACTCTTCAAAACTTCTAGACCCATGAAATTTTGGAAAACAGGTACAAAACTAGATTGTGCCAAACAGACCTGCGGATAGTAGATAAATCACCTGAGGTTAGGTAAAATTTCCACAAAAATCGTCTTAGACACCATGATTCTCAAAAATCTCGTCAAAAATTGGCAGAAAAAAAAAATTGATGCTGCAAAGAGGAGCCCATGAGTCTCAACAGGTACGATTTTTAAGTAAATGGCGCTCCAGTTGCGCACCTAGGAAGCAACAAACCCCTTCAAAATACATAAAAAGAACCAGTCATGTTTTTTTTTGTAGAGCACGAATTGTAGGAAACCCTCGTCCAAGAACACGAACAACCCCGCAAAAAACGTGCGAAAATGCGACCAAAAAAATTAGAAAGTCGTCGCCAAAATTATGAAAAAGGGTTTAAAAAATCTGCGGGATTCTTTACAAAACCGCGATTGCTAGCACAAACATCATAGAAAATAACACAACTCTAGGTTGCACGAAAAAAGCCACAAATTTTGTAGAAGAGTCGGGCAGGAAAAAACAAATGCAAATAGCCCGTGATTTTATTGAAAAAAACCGCGATTTCCTTCAAGAAATACACACAATTTCTAGACACAAAATCTACAAAAAACTAGGCTAAAATTTGCTCGAAAATTTTCTGCAAAATCCTTTGATTTTTTATTTTTTTCTTTGATAAAATCGGGTCACTAAATTTATTCTCAAAAATACCTCTGAAAATTTCGAAAACATATCTTCAGGTTAGCTACGAATTTTTATTGCTCAAAAAATTTGCCAAAAAAGAGCCTATGCTTTGATACCATGAAATAATAATTGATATTGGATATTTACAAAGGAGAAGAAAACTCCTTAAATAATACAATACAGAACGATGTTTCTAAAAAGAAACAAACGTTAACAAAATTAATTTACTGAAAGTTACTAAAAGCTAACGGAAGCAAACTAAGTTAACTAAAAGTAAACTATTGATTAACTAAAGGCTAAGATGACCATTGAATAATACAACAATAGTTTAATAATAAGAATGAGTTGGGAGGCCCACTAAATTATTAAAAGATTAAAGGGGTTGGTGTAATCAAGGCGGGAATGGGCAGGAGAGATAAACAAGTTGGGAGGGTCACATGTAGAGATAATTTCTAAGTAGCAGGTTCTAGTACAAGATTGGTTATGGGTTTGTGGTTTGGGTATGTTGGTATGGCAATTCCTTGTAATGTCCCCTTCTCAGCAGTGATCAATGCAGTTGGCCGTTAGCCTATTCCGGAGGCCCATTGGCTAGTCGGGAGCAATAATTAGGGTTTCCTATTTTCTAGGAGGATGTTTTGGCAATTTTGGTGGCTTGCATGTTGGTGTTTGGCAGTTTGGATTCTGGATTCCTTCTGGGTTTTTAGAGAGCTTCGCAGTGGTGTGACATGCAACTGAAACAGACTTTTCCGAACTTACTATTTTTAGTAAGTTGCGACAGTGCTCAAAATGTGGTTAAAATGCATATGGACACACTTACTATTTTTAGCAATATGCTATTTTTAGTAAGTGCTTTTTTTAGCAGTGCTATTTTTAGTAAGTGCTTTTTTTAGCAATGCTATTTTTAGTAGGGTTTCAGCAGGCTAGTTCAGAGGCTATTTCAGGCAGGTCAGTTTGAGTAGTTGATCTCCCGCACTCTTGGAGTTATTTTTGGTAGGTCAGAGCTTGTGTTGGATGCTCCTCTTGTGGAGGTAAAATATTTAAATATTTTGGTGAAATTTTGGCTAAGGCTTGGAGGACGAATTATTTGAAGAAGTAATTAAGTCATATTTTAATATATTTCATTTGGACGCCTAGCTTGGAGGAGATAATAACATTTTATAATGTATTTCACTTTATTATCTTGGACGCCTAACTTAAGGGATTATTTGCATTTTGATAAATTTTATTACCTTCATGGAAGGGGATGACTTGAGAGATGGCTAAATGAAATGCAAATGTGAAAAGGTGAATTTGGATTTGAATGTCATGTGGGTGCCCTAATTGGAAGGAAACAGATTTGAATTGATGGAGAAACTGATAAATAAGAGTGTTGGCTTCATTCTTTTCATCCATGAAGAAATTGTAACGAAGTGCTACCAAAATGGTGATTGAATTGCTTCGAGGAATGCATACCTCCTAGCTTCTTAGTTTCTTGCTTGAAAGATAGCAACTAGCTATCTTAGGCTGTTCTTTACATTGAAGAGCAAATGGAGCTCATTGTAATGCAGTTGTTTGAACTTTGAAGTTTTCTGAAGTTCTTAGATGTTTTTGATGTTTACAGGTTGCTGGTTTTTGGTTTGGCTGTAGGTGTTTTTCGCTCATAACTCATTGGGTGAATTTTTGTTGGTTCTGGGTGATGGCTCATTCTTTTCCTATGGTCTAGGCGTCCCACCATGCTGGTTTTCAGATTTTATCATGAAGGATTGGATTTTATATTGCAGGTCGCCCCTCTTTCTAGGTCATACCATGCCTGTCATTGCATTGGGATTCGTGCTTGATTCATTGTGGGGTGTTTGATGAGTTTTAGTGTCTTAACTTGGTCGCAATCTCTCCTAGAGTCATTTGCATCCTATTTCATGTTAATCCGATGAGTTTTGGAGGAGTTAGGAGCATTTAGGTGTGTTTCATGTTTGCTGGTCTGAGTTTAGTGCTTGCTGGTTTTGTATATCAGATTGTTAGAAGTTAGAGTTTTGGGTTGGTTTTTCATAGTTGTGTGCTTGAGAAGTCTGGAGGAACATTCTATAATATTTGGGAGTGATTTGGACTGAAATAACACTTGGCTTCTTGCAGATTATACTTCATATTGTAATGCTGAATCAGTAGTATTGATCAACTCTTTTACATTTCTGCAAACTACTATTGTATTCCCACGATTGTGGAAAAGATAGGCCTCACCGTCTTTATTTTCAGCATTACTTTACTGTATTGCCCACTGAACAAGCGGAAGGGGCTGGCTAGCTGCCCATATTTTACTTTTCATGCACTTTGTAATCCTCATAATGCAGATCGGCTGAGCTGTCAATCTACTCCCGCTGAATAAGTGGTCGAGTTGCATAATCTTTGTATTTCCAGCATTTCAGCTTATTAGCTAACGATCCTCGGTGCCATATGCTCACACTTTGCTCGTCATTGGGATCTTGGTGTGCATTCTTGGTGTAGGGTTACTTTTAGAACTGGTTTTGGTTTTGCTAACGTTGACGGTGAAGTTGTTGATGTGAAAAATTGAAAAAAAATTGTTAAGGGGGTGATTTCATTCCCCCTGGTTTGGTATTGTTGGGTACAATTATATGTATACCCATAATTTGCAAGAAAAAGAAAACATAAATGGAAAAACATCAATACTTGATACAGTGATACTAATAAAGATAATTGATACTTCAACGTTATATTATATATGTCAAATGAAAATAATTATAGGATAGCAAATACAATAATATTTTTGCATCTAATTGTCCATTCAAAGCATCTAATTCTATGTTATTAGTTGGTCCAACTTCATTTGAACCACAAGCAATTATAGTGCCACTCCCACTAGCTCCATAACGTGTAGGAGTGTAATGTCCCCTTTTTCTGGTCTCCTTATTTGGGCTAGTTTGGTGATTTGGCTCACTTACTGTTTTTAGTAAGTGCTATATTTAGTAATTGGTCTCGGCCCCTATTTAGCAGCTCAGTGTAGAGTTTCCATTTTTGGCGGGGGTGAGTTCTCTTAGTGGCTAGAGTTATTGTTTGTTTATTTGTCACTTAAGTTAATAAAGTTGCTATTTAGATTAATTGAGAATGAGCATGGGTTATAAAAGACCCCCTTGGCCTAGTAGAGCAACATTGTTTTAAAAGAGGTGACAATGTTTTTCATTTGACGCCTAGAAATGGAGTTTATTTATCATTTTTTAAGGGTAATGCTATGCCTCATAATGTGGGATGCCTAGTTTGGGCTTAATGTCAATTTTAAATAAAAAATCAAAAGTGGAATTTTGGAGGCAAAAAGTCGGACGCCCCTCTTGGGGTAATTTCATGTCATTTCATCAAATTCAAATGCAAGTTGCCCTAATTCTTCCCTCACTTTATAAATATGAGTTTGAGCTCTCATTTGCATAAGGATGATTTGACAACTTAAGGAGATGCTGTTGGAATGAGCTCAAGGAGTTCTTCTATGCTGGTTGAGGACAAAAGCCCTATTCTCAGTTGCTGGTTATGGTGGCGAAATGTCCACCCTAGCTGGTTGGAGTGATTCTACCTCAGGGATCACCATTGTTTTCAAAAGTTTGACCTTTCTAGGGTTTCAAATATGAGGTTATTTGAAGTTTTTTGAAGTGCTAATTTCTGGATCGAATGGTAATGATTTTTTATGCCTTTTTTGGAGTGCTTCTTGGGTTTTTCTGTAGGTTTTCATACCTGGGCCGTACCTATGCGAGGTCTGACTGTTTCCCTCCTTGCATATGCTAGTTAATGGAATGAAGATGTGTTTTCTGGGTATTTTGCTGAGTCTTACCCACAGCTAGGTGACCCCTCTTGGTAGGGTTTGGAGTGGTGGGGAGCCACCAATATTTTGTAAGTCAAATTGCCCCTATTAGGTGAGACGTCCACATTTATGAAAAGGATTATCCTCTTGTTTCAGTTAGATGGCATAAATTGTGGCTGCGATCACTTCTTTAGTGGCGCCCTACATAGCTGGAGTATTCACAGGCTTTGAGTTGATTATTGGAGTCAAAGACAATTAATTAGGATTAATTTCCAGAATTGCCCAGTTTGAAAGCACCACCCCTGTGATAGTATTCAGTGGGGGAATATGGCAAAAGTTCCTATTGGAAAGGTGAATAGATAGCTGGGAGTGATATTTATACAGGTCTGGGTCTGCTATGAAATGCTGAAGGTTATTTACAGGTTATCTAAAGGTTATCTTGAGGTATTGAATCAATCCTTGCTACCCCTGTGACAGTCATTTAGACTTGCTGTAGCATCAACAGCTGCAGACCACTGTAAATTGCCCGAAAGACTCTGTTATTGTCAAGAAAGATTATTTATCTATTGAATGTTTAATGGCTTATATCTATGTCATATAACCCTGTCTGGGTGCTCGTTTAATTCTGAAATTGTAACCAGAAATGCAATTAAACTGATCAGCAAAATCTGTCATCATTTAATCAGTTTGCTCAGTTCCTTTTAGTTCATGTTATTTTTGGTTAAGCAAACAGGTCTGAGACAAGATTGATTACAGTTTTTGGAAAATTTCTCTGTTGGTAATATTCTGAGACTTATTGGACAACATTCCCTCAAAAAGAAAAAAATTAGGGGTGTGTTATTACAAGGAATCTCATCATCAACTAAATTGACTCTAGCAAGCTGTAAAACATATGCATCTAAGTTGGCACACTTAAGGGTTATATCTCAATTCTTAAATGCCCCTTGCTTGTAGTCAACATCATTATGTGATAGGAGAAGCAAGTTGGAATGGACATAGACCAAATCTTTTTTTTGGCAACCAATTGGCTGTGTTTAAATGGGTGGATATAGGACTATGTAGTCCAATTTTTCTCAGCCGAAGAATGATTCTCAACTTGTCGAAATTAGAGACAAAGTCAATAAAACTAAAAATTAAAAAATGCAAAAGAATAGTAAGATGGTTAAAAAATAAAAAATGCTTACCTATGGCAAAATTTTGATTGGAAGGGGTTGGAGGTATATATAACTTTGCCCATGGAGGAGCCACCATGTATGATCATCCTTGTACTTATCTTGAAGAGTGCTAATACCACGATTCTGTGACGAGATAAAATTGCCAAACTTAGCCTTAACATTATCCTCCACTTTGGATCTGTGAAGATTCTTCAAAATGCTTTTTTGTACCCTTAAGAAATCTCATTGTCTCTAGATGGTGCCATTTTCCTAGGCAAAGAAAATATCTTTGTGCTATAGTATTTGGGAGACAATGCAAATGCAAGGAGATGCAAAGGTGTGGTCATCTAGTTCCAATAGTCAACAATTATTTTTTTCACCTATAAGAAATATTTCTCTGGGGTCATTCTTCTTCTCTATTATCACGGCCTTTATTATTTTTGTTGTGGAGTCCATGCCATTATAAATTTCTCTCAAAACATGATCGATCCATATTAGCAAATTTGATCATACACATGATGAGTTCTGTGAGACTCAAGATGTAGGTTTTCTTATAAGAATCATCAAGGAAATCTAGGTTTTCTTATAAGAATCATCAGGAATCATCAATAAATGAAACATAGTAAATTTTACTTGCCAATGAAGCTATTGGCATAGGTTTGCACACATTTAAATGAATCAGATAAAAATCCCTTTCAATTTGTGCTCATTGCTAGGTAAATTAGTCTTGGCATGCTTGTTGAGGGCACAACCCTTGCAGGCTCCTATCTTCTCTATTGAAATGTCCCTAGGGTTTGTATGCCAACCTCAAAAATACCACAAAGCTAGGGTTGCAAACAGCAGCTAAACTTAAATGAATCACAGTGGCGCATGAGTAAATTTATTGTCATCAAAATTACACACAGCAAAGACAATGTACAACAAATCAACAGTAACAGTTGTGAACCACCAAATAATGTTGGTAATCACTGAAATTATACTGCAGCAAATTAAATTTGGAAATACAGATCTCTTGTTTATCAATCAATTCTGAATTACAAAACTTGATTTGCAATAATCCCTTCAATTGATGTAAATGCCTACAGTTTAGGCAGGATTGCTAGCTACATGATCACATCCTGTGTGCTTCCTGGGTAGTGAACTGTTAACAGAGGCCTAAATCAGCCACTTTCAACTCAGATCTGGGTATGATTGCTAACTTCCTCCAAGTTATGCCTGATGCTGCTGAAAACTCATTACTTTGGGGGCGGAAAGACCTTAATCAATGTTCTGAATGCCTGCAACCTGATTTAGTTGAAACTTTGGTGACTCCTTTCTGTGAATTGCTTCTTGTTGACTTCCTCTTGGTGGCTGGTGATAGCAGATATTCCTCAGGCGCTCCCTCTTTCTGCACTCTCCTTGACCTCCTTAGGATATTCACTCAGCTGGGCTTTACTGTAGATGTTGTCAGGCTTGGCACACTTCCTTTCTAGCTTCTGTGAATGGTTTGAATGGTCCTCAGCATGCATAACAGCCAATACAGTCACCAATATCCGAGATAACCTGTTCACTGTCATTCCACTTCCCGAGTAGTTGAGAATGAATGTGTTAAGATAAGGTGCAGGGCAGAATGGGGTTAGTAGAAACAGATTGAGGTTTTTGTCCCAACCTGGAAAACACCAGCAGGGTTTTGTCCTCGAGGTGTCACAGTCACAGCTATGCTTCCTTAGAATTTTTCATGCCAAAGTCCTCCCTACAAGAGCCTTCAGTGTCCGGCCTGCTAAGAGTCAAATTTATCTATTTTTATTTTTATTATTATTATATTATATTATATTTTTCATTAGTGTTTAAAAATACTATGATTAAATTAAAAAAATAATAATTTTATATCCCTTGGATGGAGGGGACATGACGTCTATCTTGAAGTCCGACAATCCTTGCACCATGTGCTTCAAGAGAGGTAATGCTCCATAGGGAAGGTAACCAAGTCTCTTGTGCCAAAGCTCACATGGTCATTATCATGCACTAGAGATCCTTGTTTGATTGGATCAACAAGCAACCTATAAAGGCCACCTCATGCATACCTCTAGCCAAAAATAAATAAGCATCTTGGCTGTGATCTCTAATAATGTTTTGCTGATTGTCAAACTTAGTGACACACCTTAGATGTGTCATGGATGGCATTGAAAGCAAGTTCTTAGTTAAACTTGGAACATATAACACATCATGATGCTCAAGGACATCACCTAAAGGCATGTGGAAGGAAATTGGTCATGTCCCTATAATTGGGTATGTGACATCATCACCAAGCTCCAACCATACCCTTGCCTCTTATTCTTGAAGTGTACTAGAAGCCTTCTTATTGATGGCCATGTGTCTTGATGCTCCATTGTCTAATACCACCCTACTCTAGAAACTATGTTAATGGATAGGCACAACACCATGGAGAAGGTTGTCTCAAGCCTAGATGAAAGCTTGTCCATTATTGAAGTTTCTACTCTCTCTACAAGCTACTTTTGTTGCTTTCCCCTTTCCTTTTTCTTAGGACATTGAGAAGCATAGTGGCCATTCTTGTGGCATTTGAAACACTTGATATGGCTCAATTCTTTTTTCCCATGTTGAGAAGAATTTGTATCCTCTTCTTGCCCTTCTTACCCTTTTTGGGTCCCCTCTTAACATCTTTCTATGTCTTTTCGATGAGGGCTAGGTTTTAAATCTCTTCCACTTTGTTTGAAATAGTCTCTAGTCTAGCCTCTTTTGGATGAAATAATCCCAAAGCTTCTCAAAAGTGGGAATCTTGTTATGAGAGTAGACACCAAACAAACAAATCCTAGGATAGAGAGATCCCATTTATTGCTAATGGCACCAACATATCATCCTTCACTTTCACCCTTAGAGTTGTGAGCTGATCTTGAAGCTCAATGATCTTCATAAGGTAATTGGCCAATGTGTTTTTATCACTTATGTGTGTGGCATTGAGCTTATTCTTTAGCAACATCTTCCAAGAAATGTTCTCAATTTAGTATAGAGTGATAAACGCATCATACATCTCCTTAGTTGGCTTCTTCTTTGCAATGTGAGGGATCAAAGCGTCCTTCACCAAATCTAAGGTGATTCACTTTGCCTTGGTTGACTTCTTGCTATTTTTAGCTAAGTGAATAGGGTCAATAGGAGCTGAAACTTTTGTCTCCACAAAACTTCAAAGATCAACCTCCTCTAGTAGCATTTGCAATCTGTGTTTCCAAGGTGTAAAGCTGGAAACGCCCTCAAGATGGCAATTCTTTGAGGCCAAGACTTTTTACTGATACTTATAGATACTAAAACCAAACTGATCAGCTAGATATAACTTAGATCAACAACCTATCACAAATGCAGATCAAAACTTTATTCTTTATAACACTTAGGGCATCCTACCCAACCACTTCTCATAGGTCCAAATTGTTTCATTCATAGAAGCAAGGGCATCACACCTGTTGATATCCTCTGACAACTCCTCATAGTTAGCAGCCCACTCCATACATGGATCTAGAAGATTTCAAATTATTTTCTTTGATACCATGTAAAATATTTCAGACCAAGGTAAGCGAATTCTACATTCAAAAAATTAACCTAAGTTGTCGATTCGGGTACGGATTCAAATACGGGTTTGGGTTCGGGTACGCCAGTACAACAATTTTTTTTCCTAGGGTATGGGAGTATATATATATAAATTATTAAATTATAAACATAATGCCATAGACTCATAAGCATGCTCAAAATTATAATCATATAATCAATGTTATAGCAGTGTCCCCTAAAGGGGCGATGTTTTTGAAGGTAGTTAATTGTGAATATCTTGATATGGTAATTGAATCACTATTTGTAGCCCCTTGCCTATCCAATTGAAGGACCAATATTATATGGTCATTATTCCATTGATCATCATCACTAGGAAAGGCTTTAAGAATTCCTGCTTATAGAAGCTCTGCTCAAATCTGCATCAACCATTCCTGTCACCATCAGGGCATGTGGACTTGTTGAAAGGTGGAGTGTGATTAAAATTCAAGGGAGCTTAAATTGAAAATAAGAATGTTGCCTCAAACAATAGGATTTTCATCTTGGGATGCCCTAAATTGAACCTGGGTAGCAAGTGGCGAACCCAAGGCGAACCCCTAGAAGGACCGTAAAGAACCTCGAACCCATATGTATGGGTATGGGTACTGGGGGCTAAATTGAAGAATGCGGTAACTTAGAAATTAACCCTAAAACAAAATAACTTAAAACACAAAAGAATACTCAAAACATTAGTCTTTGAATATGCTAATCTACAAACGAGTATTGTTGAAAGCAAATACATTGCACTAACTCAACTTTAAAATTAGATAATTACAAAATATATGCACTAAAAAAGGACAAGTGCACTAAGAATCTAACTAAGATAAACTAGGTGAGGTGTCAATTAAAGCTCCAAGTTAAGCTTACAACTCATTGGAGAGACACTCAATTCGATTGATTAGTCAACTAGTCTACCTAATTAGTTAACTTAGTATAACAACTCTGAACTCCTATTCATAGTAGTTAAAATTAAGTTATCTACAAACACATATTGTTCAAAGCAAATACATTGCATTAAATCAGAACTTTAAAATTAGATAATTACAGAATATATGCACTTAAAAAAGACAAGTGCACTAAGAGTCTAATTGAGAGAAACTAGATGAGGTGTCAAATAAAGCTCCAATTTAAGCTTACAACTCTTTAGAGTGACACTCAATTTGATTGATTAGTCAATTAGTCTACCTAGTATAACAACTCTCAACTCTTAATCATAGTAGTTAAAACTAAGTCACATCAACAATTCATTCAAGTCTCAAATAATCAAATAACTTGACTAGATGACATGCTTTGCCATCATTGTGAGAATACTAGTTGAGCATCTCAAGGTAATATCTCTAATAGGAAAATCCAAATACAATAGAATAATTTTGGTTATATTTGTTACACCCCAGAATTTGTATAGTTACTGTTATACCCAAAATGAAATTTTTGGCATTCTGCTTAAATTGAGCTAAACAACGTAAAAATGCCATCTAAAGTATGTTTTAGGTCAAACCAAATATGAAATCCTTGTGGGTTTCTGTCAAGGAACCTATGGTTAAAATTTTGAAAAAACGAAAATTAGGGTTTTACACCCCTATTTTTATGGAAACCCTAAAAAATAGGACCTTCCCGGAAATGATTGAAAATAATTCTGATAGGCTTAATTGCCTTCACGATCACACTGATCAAGTCAGAATTATCAAAAAATATGTTTTACTCTGGTGGGTCTATTTCTATTTTTCAGGAACAAAGTTAGGAGCTCCGCAGCCATTAATGGCAGATTGGCCAGTACCAGGTGCTGAAAGCTAAACCTCAAAAGCTTCAACGAAGAAACCATGGCGAAAAAAGATAAAAATGATGAAGTTCAACGAAGGAGATTCTCAAAACGGAAAAGGCCAAAATTTGGCTAAGTCTGGAAGGTGCACGTTTTGTCTACCAAGGCAAAACATAGTCTACAGTGGTTAAAAGCGCCCCTCTTGAAGAAAGGCGCCCTTGAACCTTAGAGGGCAAATCAAAACATCTGGCAGTGTCAAAACAGTCGTCCTCTTCACTTTCATACTAGCTCGACAACGAAACAATCAGCAAGATTATCTGATTCAACAATCATTGACCAACCGTCAGCGAAGTATGGAGGATCCATTGACGACAGAAGTGCCAAATCTGAAAGCTTCAAGGTAAAAGCGCCCTTGCTGGCCAGGGGCGCCCCTCAGTTGCAGACATCAGATGAATCCAAGAGCTGTAGCTTTATACATGATATCTTTCCAGCTTCCTCCCGGCTACGTGATCAATCTAACAGCAAGTCCACAAGACACACCAGACGATCACGAGACGAGATCAAGCAGAAAAAGCCAAATTTGAAAAACTGGAAAGATAAGCCAGAAAATGGCTAAGGCATGGCTAAAAGCGCCCCTCTCAAGGAAAGGCGCCCTTTCCTAAAGGTGTCCAGATTCAGCCGGAATCTTCACTACCTCCCAAGACGACCTTCTCAGCTATGACCTATCTCGTCAGCGAGACTATCAGCAAGAACTTCCGACAAATCAATCGACTGATGAAGAAGGTCAAAGGCTGGCAGTCCACAACCAAGATAAAACTAGGCAAAAGCTAAAAGCGCCCCTGCTGGCCAGGGGCGCCCTTTAGTTTGGAGGCCCAAAACTTGCCAGCTGCCACTGCAAAGTCAGGCATCGTGAACAAGACTGAACCAGCTACCCGACACATCATCAAGCAGAATCATCTGATTCATCAAACATCGGGAACGTCAGATCAAAGCAAAGAGGGTCTGAAAAGGTCAAAACGAAGAACGAGTCAGTGAAAATTGACTAAGGCATTGTCAAAAGCGCCCCTTTCAAGAAAAGGCGCCCTTCTTTCTGGAGGCCTAAACTCAGTTTTCTGAGCTAACCTCTCCCAGGCATATCTAATCACATTGATCCTGCCTCAACAACAGAACTGTCAGATACTGCTCGAGATCAACTGAGCAACCTGAATCGAAGATCAAACAGGAGCACTTCAGCTTGCAAAATAAGCAAAAAAGATCAAACTCAAGGTTGGACGCCTAAAGGAAAGTCAAACAGAAATGTTGACTTGAGTTAGCAAATTTGGAGCCAAAAAAGAGAAAAACACTCCACAATCAGTGGAAATCATCTTTTAGAACTCCAAATCAGGACTGAATGATGAGTTATCTTCCATACTTTGTGGATCTTAACCCTAATTGCTTTATATTCATGCTAGGCGTCCCTTTTCCTCATTATTCTTTTTGCAGGTTGAAGGATAAAACATCAAGTAGCTCCCAAGAACAAGTTTTCAAGATCTGGCAGGGGTTTTGAACGGATCTTCAATATTTTTGAAGATAATTGGCAGTAAAAGCATTCTTCTCCCAAGATTGTTTCCAGAGACAGATTATTACAAGTGGCAGTTTATAACTTCCAATCCATCTTCTGTCTATTTCCTCTACTTCTGTCTATATTTCTTTTGCATGTCACAGGAAACGACAGATTTTCACAGATCTGACCAACTGGGTATGATCAGCACAGCTTTTTCAACAAAACCCACATGGTAGATTTTTTCAGAAAAAGTAGCCCTGCTGCCCCTATTTTTTAGGGTTTCCGGAAAAAGTCATAATATTGAAAAACGGACAAACTGGGTTTGTTTGGCTCTGAAGCACGAACAAAACCCATGTGTTAGATTTTTTCGAGAAAAATCACTTTCTGGTGCCCTTGCTGCCTCTGCCACCGAAGGGCTCTTGCATGTCAAAGAAAAACTCGTTTTTTCGAATTTCTGACGATCTGGGTCTGTTTAGAAAATCATTCTTAACAAAACCCATGTCTCAGATTTTTTCGTAAAAACTACCCCCGGCGAGGCTATTTTTAGCATTTCCAGAAAAGTGTCAGAACAGGGTCAAGTGCCCAGTCAATATTCAAGGTTTTCAGAATGCAGTACTCTCAGGTACAATACAAGACCAAAACAGTCTTATACCATGATTACCTGAAAACGACTGATACAGACTTATGGCAGAAAAATCCAGAGGTCAGTTCTGAAGACTTGGAGGGCATGAATCAAATCACATTGCAGAACATCGAAGAATCCGGTTTGTTTCAAGCAGCATCTATTCCAATCACCTTACAAAGCATCGAGCTTGTAATTGCTTGCATTAAGCATTACAACCCGACTACAAGAGAGATCCTGTCAGTTGACGGGAGGGTGATTTGCAGCTTGAAGCCAGTAGACATAGAGACTTGTTTTGCAATCCCACCATGCCCTACCAAGAAGGTCATATCAGTGACAGAATGCGAAAAGGCATTCGAGGCTTCAAAAGACAAGTGTTCGCTTATAATGGCTGAACATTGGCTGAAAACAAAGAGGAACAGTTTGCCCAGAGTAGTTGGTAGAGGAGAATTCAAAGACGAGTACGGAGTGCTAATCACCCTACTCAGCAGAGTCACTGGACAAGAGGAGGGAAAATCCTTCCAGCCGTGGATGTTCTACATTATTGGCAAGATAATCAGCAGAAAAGAACGTTACGACTGGGCCTCCCTGATCAGTGACACACTCCACCAACAATTCACCGGATTTCTAGAAGAGCACCGTTTCCACATGTGTTCATACCTGGTCTACCTGATAGCCTTCCAAGGCGATTTCAGAACATTAAACACTGTGGGAACCCTGGGTGTGCAAAAGGTACAAGAATACTTTCCTCGCTTGGAGTTCACTCTAGCGGAAAGACATTTCAAAAGAATAAATGACCTTTTTACTATGCACACCGTGCACGAGCTAGACCATGAGATGCACGTGCGTATTTCACCAGCAGCTAAGGCAGCAATGGTGGACTGGGCGGATTGGTTCATACAATTCCCCACTTTCACCTACATACGCGTGTATGGCTATAATGGCCACCCCGCCATGATGCCACGTTACCCCTCAGATAGGGTAGTGTTCATGGAATTCCTGAGGCAATTGGCCGATGTTCACTCTTACCTTCGCGTAAAGAAAAAGGCTGCAGTGAACTTTCCTCTTCAGATGGGACTCTACAGATGCAGAACAGCAGCTGATGCAAGGTTGATAAGCCAAGAAATAGTGAGATTTAATCTCAAGTACCTCATCGACAGGAGGCCATCCTATGACCCCAGAGGCATCTTCGCAGCTCACCTTGAGCAAAGATCATCACATGAACCTTTCATGGAAGATTTTTGGGTCAACTGCGAAGATGAGTTCGAAGTGAGAAGAAGGAACCATAGCAGATTCAAGCTCTCACAGATTGCAGAATTCATGTCAGAAGACATCGAGGGCTTATCTGAAGACGAAGGAGAAGTTATTCTTTCTTCCTTCTTCACGGGTCTAGTAGATTCACAACCACTCGGCAAGGTAGACTGGTACGCGAAAGAGAGTACGTCTATTGAGGAAAGAACGGGTAGAGTAGTTCGACACAGTCAACTCTACCTGGACAGTAAAAGGACAAGGAAGGTAGTACTTCCCCGATCAGAGCCGCCAGCGGTTCAGTCTACACTACCTTCCACGTCTAGGAGGAAACCCAGACAGAAGAAGATGAGCTTTCCTCCAGAAGGAATGCGGATGTCAGGAAGCACATGGGGGAGAAAAGGAATTGCCAGCACAAGCCGGCAAGAGGTACAGGTGGAGACAGCCACCAATTTGCCTGAGACAGTTGAGACCGCTGCAACTACACAAGAACCAGTGATTGAAATAATCGCTGTAGAGGCGGAAACCATTGTAGAAGAAGTTGTAGCAGAAGCGGTGCCAGTGATAGAAACAGAGCCACCATCTTCACCACCATCACAGAGGTCACAAAGTCCTATTGATTTGGACTCGCCACCACGAGACATTGCCACGGCACAGTCTCGTTCTTCTAGCATTCAGGGGACCTATGTTCCTCCTCCCAGCGATGCTAGCCGAGATTCTATCTGGCTGGAAAGCTCGCTTGGGAGAAAGAGGGAGAGGCCTTCATATCAGCTTGACTTCTCTGAATTCCATCATGCCCCACAAGACATGCCGGTAAAGAAGTTGAAGAAGCAGACACATGTAGAAAAGAATGCAGAGAACGAGGTCATCATAGAGACTGCTGCCCCACCTGAAGACAAAGATATACATAATGTGAGGGTTGAGGATTTCACGCTTTCAAAGGTGAACCTTGGAAAGACCACTCGACAGGTGGAGGCAGACCTTCTTGGAATTGCCTCGGCGAGTGTCAAAGAAAGGATGACAAAAGATGGACAAGACAAAGCAGCCTTGAAGGCTGAAATCCGTCAGCTAAAGTTGTACATTTCTAGTTTGATACATGACACTCCAAACTCCTCGGCTTTGCCTCAAGGACTGTTGGATCTCCCAGCTGAAAGGAACCATCATCAGTTGATTACATACGGTAAACACTTGAGACGTCAAGTGGATGAGTTTGTTGTCAAAGGGCGGTGTGTGTTGACAGAAGCATATCAGCTGAGAGACAGAGCACATGGACTTCGATCAGAAATCCAGAAGTCAGATATAAAGGCAGCTCAAGAGAGGCCGAGAGAGGAGGCGACAGTTGCTGATTTGCAACAAGCATATGAATCAGTTACGACCACAGAAAATAAACACCATCTCTTTGAGTGGAAAGAACAGGTGGCATACAAGGTGAGAGCCTATGATGCCAACTCTGTGGAGCTGATTGACTATAGACGCTTCGTCGCCAATATTATCAACTTCGCAAGAACGTTGGTAATATCCTTCCCGGAGTTAGAATATCAGCGGGAAGGAGGAGAATATGTGGAACTTGAAACCGTGCAGACACGATTCCAGGATGTCATCCGATCTTCATTCCTTGAAGATCCCAATGGCTGCAAATTAGCCAAAATTGCAGCCATGTCTGTCCAGTTAGATGAAGCAGCTGCCCAATGCATAACCTATCATCAGCAGCTTACGACGGGTGAAGAAATGCTTAGACGCCACATGGTCATCTTGAAGAGCATTAATTGCCCGGAGGCCGAAGAGGTCAATGACTGGATAGAGACTTTGTTGACCAGTGGTGAAGAGGTGTAAAGCACCAAGGGAGGACGTCCTACCCTCCAAATAGCATTAATGATGACTGAAGTCAACTTGATGCCCCTTTCCAAGTTGACTCCAGATCTCCACAGATCATGCATGTCAGATCCCACTAATCTAGGATGTCTATTTGACTCCCACGATTTGTGGATCTCAGATTTCCTCAAAAGGTGGATGTCTATTTGGAGACACATTTGTAACATAAGTTCACTTTTAGTTAGGTGTCAGTCAACTGAGGTAGACTTCCAGTTTGACTTTTGTTTAGTTTCAGTTAACTGAAGTAGATTTCCAGTTAACTGTTTGCTCACCTACATTTAGACATAGAATAATATCTTGCTGATTGGCAAGAACTGTTTGTTAACTCAAGGAGATTTTAGGGTTGCCTACTCCTTTGAGTTCCTATAAATAAGAGCCTTAGGTTCTTTATTTGTTTAACCTTTATTTGCTAGCAAAATTGCTGCGCCACTGTTGCCAGAGTTCGCTTGTTTATATCTGTTCACTCTTGGATGAGAGTTCGTTGGTTGATCGCAATTGTGCATGATTTCGTGCCTTTGCTGTCCCGACCTTTGTAATTCTTTGAAGAATCTTAAAGAATAAATCAGATGGTGCAAGCTTGATTGATCTAATTATTTGAGTTATTCAAAGTCTTGTTTTTAAATAGTGCATTGTTTCAATCTCCTCCTTGGACAGGTGTCGTCGCCTCCTTGGATATTTTGTCATCAATCATTATCGTTTGATGTTGTTTAATGATCTTTCTTGCAGCCTAGACTTTGGACAGGTGTCGTCACCTCCTCGGGAATCCTGTTAGAAAGGCCATCGTTCCTTGTTGTTTCCAGTGAGCTGCTTCCAAGCCTATACCTCGGATAGGGGTTCCTCCTCCTTGGCAAGTCTCAGATCCAGTTTACCGTAACGAGTGTTTGCTTGTATCGAGCCCTATCTTGGTATATATCCGAAGGTTCAGAGCCTCGGCCATATTCCATTGAGACGGAGGATTCAAGTGATCCAACCATACCATTTCGCTCCTATGCCCTCATGCTCTGTTTTTCTTGAGGAGGTAGGATAGTTTAGAAGCTTAGTTAGTCGTAGTTAAGATCTGCGGAAACCAGAGAAAAAGCTTAGCTACGGCGCATTGGTTTATGCACCCTTGTGTCCTACCGCTGAGTAAAAAAGATAGGAAATCTTAGTACACCCCTTTTTTACAGTATAAAATCAGCAAAGAGAGATCTTCCTCTCTATAATCCGAAGAGCATGTACTAACACACTTGCAATAGCTGTCCGTTTCCAATAAGCACTCCAGAGGTGCTAATTGAAACGCCAACAGTTACTATTTTAGTAATGCTTAGATAATTCTGATTGTAAGGAAGGTTTTGAATGAATAAAATGTGTTGAACCTCGTTATCAATTTGAGAATCTTTTTACATGTTATGATTGGCTCATTCTGTATTCTTGATTGATGTTATTCTTGGATAAAGCAAATCATAAAGGAGAGTAATTAATCTTGTTTTATTTTTGATTTATATATACTAGCAAATGTTATGAGCAAGTAACTTCCATGGTTTTGTGCCAATGGATGCAGGAACAAGAACTATTCCTCCAGGTGGAGGGGAACATCACTCGGGAGAGGGGCTTGGTCGGGTAACCGGTAAAGTTAATCAAATTGAGCATACACACACTTCACTAAGGGTTTTGGGAATTGAGTCAGATTGAGTTGTCTTAATAAGTCATCCTTAGGCTTAGGAGTTTTGGATTACTTCTTTATGAGTGGTGTTACTTGTTGACTGACTTACTGTTCTGTGAGCCTTGAATGTGAAATGTGAACTGATAAGTGTGGTATAGACAGGATGTATATGCGTATACATGTACTACTCATATGTATGTAACAACACGTATGACATATCGATACATATGTATGATGGGCAATTATTATGCCATACACATGTGTCGACATGGCATACGTACGGATACGTATACATGGTTGGCACACCTATAAACATATGCACACTAGCTATAATGTTGTTATAACGTTATATTGATGCCTGGAATTTACAGTTAAACGTATATATACATGTTTGTACAAACACGTGAATTAAGGGTGCGTTGACTGGCCTGTAATACGCGTACTTGGATAATTAAATACAAATATGTATAGATATATTTAAATGTAAATGTTGAATGTGTTTATAAATATATTTAATATTATATTTAATATAAACGTTATTATAGTTTTACCTATAATAAAATATATAGATATATCTGTAGTAATATTAAATATTATATAGATATATACATATATTTAAATAAGGTAAATAAAACTATAATAGATTATATTGAATATAATGCAAAATATATAATTCATATTTTAAATAATCATCACCTTTGAAATAATTTGACTTGTATAGTCTTTTGGCAAATAAAATACATTTACCATAAGTAAAGAAAGTATTTTCGATTTCCATAGTCTATTGGGAAAATACGTTGGAAATATCATGTGAATTTAAATGGTAAAAACTATAGTCTTTTTAAAAGATTAAAAACAAATGCATTTTAAAACTTTGGTTAAAGTGAAAATCGCAGATTTCCATATGAGGAAAAATGCGAACAGTAGAAATGGCCGAAATAGAGAATGGAATGAAACCGCACGCAGCTCCTCTTGGCGCAAGACTTGGTCGCAATTTTCTGAGACTCCATTCCGTGAAAATGTGAAGAGTTACCCGCCGTTGTTCATTAATCGCGCCATTTTTGGGAGACGCCTGTAGGTGTCAATCCGCCTTTATTATCAAATGGAAGTTTGAATTTTTCTCTGAACTGCTGGAAGTCGATTCACCTCTTAAAGCTATGAGTAAGTATGGAAATTCGCCACATTTCATTTTGAAATATTGAAAGAGTAGTTCTGTCATCTTACATGCCTGCAAGAGTGGAAATTGTTGGGCTGAGGGCTCTATAAATAGCCGCCCAGTTCATTCATCAAAGATCACTTGCAAATTCCGAATTTTCTCTTGAGAGAGCTGCAATTTGTCTTTGCTGTATTCACACGAATTTCCTTTCTGTTTTTGCTTAAAAACGAATTCCCTTTGAGAGCCATATTTTGACAATTCTGTAGAAGCATTTTGTGAGCAATCTTTTGACATTGCTATGGAAGCATTTATAAGATAATCATACTCTATCATTGCTGTAGAAGCAATTGTTTGAGAGCCTTACTCTATCATTGTTGTATTGCATTTGTTGAGAGACATATTCTATCATTACTATATTGCATTCATTTTGAGAGCCATACCCTATCATTGCTGAGTTGCATTTGTTTGAAAGCCTTACTCTGTCATTGCTGCATTGCATTTTCTAAGAGTCTGGTAGTTATATGCTGTAAGCATAAATTACATAACCAGTAAAAGGAACCAAAATTGAGAGGAGGGAAACCACAGGAGGAGAAGCAGCTGCTGACTGGAATCTTTTACAGCAAGAAAACAGGCATGTGAAATAGATTAATCTTGTATGTTAATTAATCTGCTTGATTTAGAATTTGCTTGAAAAAGGGTAGTAAAATAGAAAAGCACTAGAAGAAAGTGTGTTGGAATAGAATAGCTTGTTGTTATGAAATAACATAGAGAAAGCTTGTCTGTGAAAGGAATGCTGGTTTGTGGAAAAATAGCTTGTTACCAAGTAATACTTAATTTCATTGAGAAAGCTTGTTTTGGGTAAATAGCTTGAATTCTTTGGAATGACTTGTTTATGAAAGGAAAACTCGTTCATAAGGGGAAAAGTCTGTTTATAGCTTGTTATGGAAGAAAGGATAGTCCATGTTATAAAGGGAATGTTTGAAATGAATCTACTTGAATACTGCTTGAATTCCTAATATAAAGGAAAAGAGGAACTAGTTATTAAATACTAGGTCGAGGGTGGAACCAATACCAAGGTAGTCTTAAGCTTTAAAGTTAGTAGGTTAACTAGGAAAAGCTATGTACTCCATGGATAAAGGATTCCATGTTAGGAGTTACCAGAGGGACCCTTGTTGACTGCGTTTCAATTCCTGGTTAAGTAGTTTGTTTGAAGGTAGGTTGTCTGAAATAGGATAAACCTCCCTTATGTAGCTATGGAAGTAAAATGTCTAAAGATAGGTAATTTGAAACAGGATATACCTATCTTGTGTAAATCTCTTAGAAAATTGTTGTAGGTTAGTTTGGGATAAAAGATTATCCAAAAGTAAAGGACGATACCTATGCGTAGTGTAAGATAGCCTTAAGTCAAATCGGCCCTGAGTAGTGTATATGATAGATGACCTTCATTCAAAGTACTGAATGTGAATACTTTGGCCAAAGTAGTGGAAGGTACGACATCCACTTAGATGTGAGATAGTTGAGACTACACTGTCAGTTCATTGTGATCCATCAGCTAGTTCGGGATTGTGAAATAGCAAGTTCTAGATGTATAGGACACAGCACTGTTTTCAGTTGGGTTGTCGCAGCCGGTTACTTTACCAATCTCTTCGTTCGAAGGGAAGGCCATCTATTGAATGATAGATGTGCGAGGGACCGCATTAACAGTCCGTGGTTGGTGGAAAAGCGCTTGAGTGATGTTTCTCCTCCACAGCAGGCGACAGATACACCAAGATTTGAAAGGAAGGAAACCTGGACCATCTTACTACTATTTGTGCAAAAGCTTACGAGCTATGTATGTAATTGTTTTACTTTTGTACTCTGATTTATATTTACAATGAAAATGGAATTCATGTGGAAATATATATTGTAACTTGCATGTATTTATCAAAAAAGAAAGGAAGAATTTATTGCAATGTCTTTGTTACTTGTTACATTTATATGTTTGAAGTGAAATGTTAGAAATTTTTTAATTACCCAGTTTGGGGGTCGTTACAATATTCATGGGGGAGAACCCTAGCAATGATAAATATAAGGGCTAAGAAATCTTTTCAAAGGTAATCCTTTATACAACAATGCCTCCAACCGCCATAAGTCATAGGTGGGGTTTTTATTTAGGTGTTAGTGTTTAAATTTTTTCTTTTCAAGACAACATAAAAAATGATAGCATGAGGTAAAATAAGTCTACAAATTTGGAGGGGTAGTTTCCTGAGATCTAAACTAACCTAAACTTAAGCTAAATTGACCCTAGAGTAAAAACAATAGAAAATCTATACAAATATGCACATTACATAAGATTCACTCAAGGGGGAGGGGTTTGCATACAAGAAATAATAACTTGCCTATGTTTTTTCCTTGGATGTATTCAATATATTGTTAACAGCCATGCCTTGCAAATGAGATTTTTAAATATTAAAGGAAAGAATCTACTAATATAAACACACAATTGACATCTTTAGGTTGGCTAAATGAGAGACCGACCATTTACTGCAAACAAGAATTAAGGAATACAACACATAATTTCAAGAAATAAATAGCTAAGATGAATTCAACACCACAACTTAGGTAGATAGATGTTATCAATACAGAGCTTGACTTAGTTGAATCTACTTTCAATTTATTTGATGAAATTATCAGCACAATAAATGCAGACACAAAATAACCAACTTGAGCAACAGTTTCTATAGCATAGCCCACACGGATAGCGTAGTTGGTTTGAGTCTTAGGTTTGCTCCCCAAGGTCTTGGGTTTGACTCTGAGGCCCAGTCTTAGCCGATGCATATGGCTTGCGGGCGGTTGTGTGCATCCTTAGGGGATTGGTCTCGCCCCAGCTTGCCCCTTGCCATCCCCAACTTGGCAAAAAGTAAGATCAAGGCAAGGCAGGTTGGGCACTTGGGATGGGTCGCAGGGATACCCTTGTGTCACCCAGAAAAAAAAAAAAAAAACAGTTTCTATAGCATAAGGATAGCATTGACTACAATTAAAAGTATTCCATGCCCAAAGCACTTATCTATTGGATACAATAAATATGCTTTTAGAGATTTGAAAATAATAATAATTTACTCCAAAAAGAAATATTTTAAAGAAAACCCTCCAAAAGCTGTAGAAAAAAGTGGGAAATAAAGACATTTAAAGAAAATCTAATCCTAAACAACTAATAAAATACAAACTAATTAAAGCGACCTAAAAATATGTCCCCATCCTTCACCCAAAAATAAGACACTAGAGATAGCCAGTACTAGGAATAGCTACTACTAAAAATTATCAATTTGCACATGAGCATACTCAGTGATTCCGAAACAAAGGAATCTTCTAAAAAATTTGAAAACCCTAAGTGCCATGTTGTATCTGAAAACCATTGCCCCGGTTTTTGACAAAGTTAAAAAACCATGGTTGAATCTCTTGATCAAAGGTATGGCAAAAACGTGGAGACAAGGTTTTGGTGAAGCTGGCAATTGTCAGACAAGAATTTGTCATTGAAAACTACAATGGATGAGGTGGTAGAACTACTGCTCAATCCTCCTTTTAAGCTGCTGAAAGCTGTCACATGACCCCACACCCTAGGTGGATGGAAACCCTGCAAACTATCATAAATCCTGCCTTTGTTTTGTCTTGCTGATCAAAGGATACAGAGATGCT
Organism: Sequoiadendron giganteum; assembly: GCA_007115665.2. Classification (NCBI taxonomy): domain Eukaryota; kingdom Viridiplantae; phylum Streptophyta; class Pinopsida; order Cupressales; family Cupressaceae; genus Sequoiadendron; species Sequoiadendron giganteum. The sequence continues at coordinate 330,255,604 of CM021103.1, read as the reverse complement.
TCTGATCAGATGATCTAACTACTGATACATGCATGAAATCAGAGATCTGGACTACTGTAGAGGCTAGCATTAAACATTTTTTCATAGACTTAACCATTTTTTTATTGTTGAGGTGGAAATTTGATGTAGCATTACCAACATAGGTGTGCACTGCTAAGGTATTTTCCACTTAATTAGGAAGAACTTTTAGTCACTTTCGACACATTTCATGTAGGGAAGAAACTAGAGCTGACTTAGCCATCTTTTCCCATACAAAGTGGAACTTTCATGTGGTTTAACCAAGTTTGGTGCACAACTCAGCCATTTGAGCCACCTTTTTTAGATCTGGGCAGAATTACATATCACTCACTTGATTCACCTTTATACATTTTGTTGGTTAAGCCATTATAAAAGTGTCCTCAAGACATGCTGTCACCCTTACGAACACATGCAGAACTCATGTTTACTCAAACCAGGTGGAGATCGCATCACTTACTGCCTTCTTTCTAATCTTGCTAGGTTTAAGTTTGCTCATCTATACCAACTTACTAGTATAAGGCAGATATGTATGATGGTTAGACCCCTTAAAAGGTGAACCATCTTTATGCATGTTTGGTGAAAAACTGAACTATCTTCACTACCCTTCAAAATGCCAAGTGAAACTTTTTCTGTTGTCTGCACCATGTTCATAAACTTGGGCAGAAGTATTCAATGTCTTAGCCCTTTTGTAAGTATGTTATACCCAAAATGAAATTTTTGGCATTCTGCTTAAATTGAGCTAAACAATGTAAACATTCCATCCAAAGTATGTTTTAGGTCAAAAAAAGCATGAAGTCTTTGTGGGTTTCTGTCAAGGAACCTATGGTTAAAATTCTGAAAAAATAAAAATTAGGGTTTTACGCCCCTATTTTTAAAGAAACCCTTAAAAATAGTACCTTCTCAGAAATGATTGAAAATAATTCTGATAGGGTTAATTAACTTCACGATCACATTGATCAAGTCAGAATTATCAAAAGACATGTTTTACGTTGGTGGGTCTATTTCTATTTTTCAGGAATGAAGTTAGGAGCTCCGCAACCATTAATGGCAGATTGGCCAGTACCAGGTGTTGAAAGCTAAACCTCAAAAGCTTCAACGAAGAAGCTATGGCGGAAAAGGTCAAAAAGATGCTGTTGTAGTGAGGGAGTTTCTCAAAACGAAAAACGCCAAAATTTGGTTAACTCTAGAAGGTGCACGTTTTGCTATCAAGGCAAAACACAACCTAAAGGTGAAAAAGGCGCCCCTCTTGAAGAAAGGCGCCCTTGGATCTTAAGAGGGAAAATGTAAACATTTGGCATCTTCAACTTAGTCATCCTCTTCACTCTTATGCTGGCTCGACAACGAAACAATCAGCAAAATCATCTGATTCAAGGATCATTGACCAACCGTCAGCAAAGTATGGAGGATCCATCAGCAACGAAGATGCCAAATCAGAGAGCTTCATGGTAAAAGCGCCCCTGCTGGCTAGGGGCATCCCTCAGTTACAGGCACTAGATGAATCCATAAGCAGTAGCTCTATACATAATATCTTTCCATCTTCCTCCCAGCTATGTGATCAATCTGACAGGAGGTCCACAAGACACGCCAAACGATCACGAGTTGAGATCAAGCAGAAAAAGCCAAAATTGAAGAACTGGAAAGACAAGCCAGAAAATGGCTAAGGCAAGGCTAAAAGCGCCCCTCTTGAGGAAAGGCGCCCTTTCTTGAGGGCATCCATATTCAGTCAGAATCTTCACTGCCTCCCAGGATGACCTTCTCAGCTATGACCTGTCTTGTCAGTGGGACTATCAGCAATAACTTCTGACAAATCAAACATCTGATGAAGGAGGTCAAAGACTGGCAGTCCACAGCCAAGATAAAACCAAGCAAAAGCCAACAGGGGCGCCCTTTAGTTTGAAGGACCTAAACCTGCCAGCTTCAACAGAGAAGTCAGTCATCCTAAACAAGACCAAGCTGGCTACCCGATGCATCATCAAGTAGAGTCATCTGATTCATCTAGCAACGGGAATGTCAGATCAAAGCAAAGAGGGTCTGAAAAGGTCAAAATGAAGAATAGTCAATGAAAATTGACTAAGGCATTGTCAAAAGCACCCCTCTCAAGGAAAGGCGCCCTTCTTTCTGGAGGCCTAAACTCAGTTTTCTGAGTTAATCCCTCCTAGGCATATCTCATCAAGGTCATCGCACCTCAACAACAGAACTGCTAGCCATTACCAGAGTGAATTGAGTAACCTGAATCAAAGATCAAACGAGAGCACTTTAGCTTGCAAAATGGACAAAAAAGACCAATTTCAAGGATGGACGCCTAAAAGAAGTCAAAGCAAAAGTGTTGACTTGAGTTAGCAAATTTGGAGCCCAAAAGAGGCCAAACACTCCACAATCAGTGGAAATCACCTTTTGGAACTCCAAATCAGACCTAAATGATGAGTTATCTTCCATACTTCGTGTATCTCAACCCTAATCATCATATATTCTTGCTAGGCGTCCCATTCTTCATTATTCTTTTAAATGTTGAAGGATAAAACATCAAATAGCTCCCAAGAACAAGTTTTCAAGATCTGGCAGAGGTTTTGGACGGATCTTCAATATTTTTGAAGATCAGTGGCAGTAAAAGTTTTCTTCCCCGAAGATTGTTTCCAGAGACAGATTATTGCAAAGTGGCAGTTTATAACTTCCAATCCATCTTCTGTCTACTTCCTCTATTTCTGTCTATATTTCTTTGCATGTCACAGGAAACAACAGTTAATCACAGATTTGGCCAACTGGGTATGATCAGCACAACTTTTTCAACAAAACCCACATGTTGGATTTTTCCAAAAAAAGTAGCCCTACTGCCCGCTTTTTTTTTGGGGTTTCCGGAAAAAGTCATAATTTTGAAAAACAAACAAACTGGGTTTGTTTAGCTCTGAAGCACAAACAAAACCAATGTGTTGGATTTTTCCGAGAAAAAAAACACTTTCTGGTGCCCTGCTGCCTCTGCCACCAAAGGGCTCTTGCATATCAAAGAAAAACTCATTTTTCTGAATTTACGACGATCTGGGTTTGTTTAGAAAACCATTCTCAACGAAACCCATGTCTCAGAATTTTTCGTAAAAACTACCGCCGACAAGGCTATTTTTAGCGGTTCCAGAAAAGTTGTCCGAGTAGCATCAAGTGCACAGTCAATCTTCAAGGTTTTCAGAATGCAGTACTCCTAGGTACAATACAAGACCAAGACGGTCTTGTACCATGATTATCTGAAAACGACTGACACAGACTTATGGTTGAAAAATCCAGAGGTCAGTTTTGAAGACTTGGAGGGCATGAACCAAATTACATTGCAAAACATTGAAGAATCCGGTTTATTCCAAGCTGCGTCCATTCCGATCACCTTACAGAGCATTGAGCTTGTAACTACTTGCACAAAGCATTACAACCCAACTAAAACAGAGATCCTGTCAATGGACGGGAGGGTGATTTGCAACTTGAAGCCGGTGGACATAGAGACTTGTTTTGCAATTCCACCATGCCCTACCAAGAAGGTCATATCAGTGACAGAATGCGAAAGGTGTTCAAGGCTTCGAAGGATAAGTGTTCGCTTATAATGGCTGAACATTGGTTGAAAACAAAGAGAACCAGCTTGCCCAGATTGGTTGGGAGAGGAGAATTCAAAGATGAGTACAGAGTGTTAATCACTCTACTCAGCACAGTCACTGGGCAAGAGGAGGGGAAATCCTTCCAGCCGTGGATGTTCTACATTATTGGCAAAATAATCAGCAGGAAAGAACATTACGACTGGACCTCTCTGATCAGTGACACACTCCAACAATTTACCGGGTTTCTAGAAGAGCACCGTTTCCACATGTGTTCCTACTTGGTCTACCTGATAGCCTTTCTGTGCGATTTCAGAACACTAAACACTGTGGGAACCCTGGGTGTGCAAAAGGTCCAAGAATACTTTCCTCGCCTTGAGTTCACTCTAGTGGAAAGGCACTTCAAGAAGATAAATGACCTTTTCACTATGCACACTGTGCACGAGCTAGACCATGAGATGCACGTCCGTATTTCACTAGCAGCTAAGGCAACAATGGTGGACTGGGCGGATTGGTTCATCCAATTCCCCACTTTCACCTACATACGCGTGTATAGCTACAATGGCCACCCTGCCATGATGCCACGCTACCCCTCAGATAGGGTAGTGTTCATTGAATTCCTGAGGCAGTTGGTCGAGGTTCACTCTTACCTTTGCATAAAGAAGAAGTCTGCTGCAAACTTTCCTTTTTAGATGGGATTCTACAGATGCAGGACTATAGCCGATGCTAGGTTGATAAGCCAGGAAATAGTGAGATTTAATCTCAAGTACCTCATTGACAGGAGGCCATTGTATGATCCTAGAGGTATCTTCGCAGCACATCTTGAGCAAAGATCATCACATGAACCTTTCATGGAGGATGTTTGGGTCAACTGAGAGGATGAGTTCGAAGTGAGAAGAAGGAACTACAGCAGATTCAAGCTCTCGTAGATTGCAGAATTCATGTCAGAGGACATCGAGGGCTTATCTGATGAATAAGAACAGGTCATTCTTTCTTCCTTCATGGGTCAAGTAGATGCACAACCACTCGGCAAAGTAGATTGGTACGCGAAAGAGAGTACGTCTATTGAGGAAAGAACTGCTAGAGTAGTTCGACATAGTCAACTCTACCTTGATAGTAAAAAGACAAGGAAGGTAGTACTTCCCCGATTAGAGCCGCCAATGGTTCAGTTTACACTACCTTCCTCGTCTAGGAGTAAACCCAGATATAACAAGATGAGCATTCTTCCAGAAGGAATGCGAATGTCAGGGAGCACATGGGGAAGAAGAGGAATTGCTAGCACAAGCCAGCAAGAGGTACAGCTGGAGACAACCACCAATTTACCTGAAACAGTTGAGAACGCTGCAGCTACACCAGAGCCAGTGATTGAAATAATCGCTAGAGAGATGGAATCCATTGTAGAAGAAGTTGCAGCAGAAGCGGTGCCTGTGATAGAAACAGAGCCATCGGCTTCACCACCATCACAGAGGTTGCAAAGTCCTTTTGATTTGGACTCGCCACCATGAGGCATTGCCACAGCACAGTCTCGTTCTTCCAGCATTCAGGGGGCGTATGTTCCTCCTCCCAACGATGCTAGCCGAGATTCTATCTGGCTGGAAAGCTCGCTTGAGAGGAAAAGGGAGAGACCTTATCAGCTCGACTTCTCTGAATTCCACCATGTCCCACAAGACATGCCGACAAAGAAGTTGAAGAAGCAGACACATGTAGAGAGAAATGCAGAGAATGAGGTTGTCATAGAGACTGCTGCCCCGCCTGAAGATAAAGACATACATAATTTAAGGGTTGAGGATTTCACGCTTTCACAGGTGAACCTTGGAAAGACCACTTGACAGGTGGAGGCGGACCTTCTCGGAATCGTCTCAGCGAGCGTCAAGGAAAGAATTACCAAGGATGGACAAGACAAAGCAGCCTTGAAGGCTTAAAACCGTCAGCTAAGATTGTACATTTCTAGTTTGATACATGACACTCCTAACTCCTCGGCGTTGCCTCAAGGACTATTGGATCTCCCAGCCTAAAGAATTCATGATCAGAAGGATATCAGCTGAGAGACAGAGCACATGGTCTTCGATCAGAAATCCAACAGTCAGATGTAAAGGCAACTCAAGTGAGGCCGAGAGAGGAGGTGACAGTTGCTGATCTACAACAAATATACCAATTAGTTATAACCACTGAGAACAAAAACCATCTCTTTGAGTGGAAAG